>SJYX01020262.1:58929-91286 GCA_006410675.1 Oreotragus oreotragus
TCGCACAGAGTCGGACATGACTGAAGCGACTTAGCAGCAGTAGCAGCAGCAGCATATTGCTGAAACCTGGCTTGGAGAATTTTGAGCATTACTTTGCTAGCGTGTGAGATAAATGCACTTGTGCGGTAGTTTGAGCATTCTTTGGCATTGTGATTGGAATGAAAACTGACCTTATCCAGTCCTGTGACCACTGCTGAGTTTTCCAAACTCGCTGATATATTGAGTACAGCACTTTCACAGCATCATCTTTTAGAATTTGAAATAGCTCAACTGAAATTCCATCACCTCCACTAGCTTTGTTCATAGTGATGTTTCCTAAGGCCCACTTGACTTCACATTCCAGGATGTCTGGCTCTAGGTGAGTGGTGATACCATCGTGATTATTTGGGTTGTGAAAACCTTTTTTGTATAGTTCATCTGTGTATTCTTGCCACCTCTTCTTAATATCTTCTGCTTCTGTTACGTCCATACCATTTCTGTCCTTTATTGAGCCCATCTTTGCATGAAATGTTCCCTTGGTATGTCCAATTTTCTTGAAGAGATCTCTAGTCTTTCCCATTCTATTGGTTTTCTCTGTTTCTTTACATTGGTCACTGAGTAAGGCTTTCTTATCTCTCCTTGCTATTCTTTGGAACTCTGCATTCAAATGGGTATATCTTTCCTTTTCTCCGTTGCCTTTTGTGTCTTTTCTTTCCTCAGCTATTTGTAAGGCCTCCTCAGACAACCATTTTGCTTATTTGCATTTCTATTTCTTGGGGATGGTCTTGATCCCTGTCTCCTGTAAAATTGTCATGAATCTCTGTCCATAGTTCATCAGGCACTCTGTCTAGATCTAGTCCCTTAAATCGATTTCTCACTTCCACTGTATAATCATAAGGGATTTGATTTAGGTCATACCTGAATGGTCTAATGGTTTTCTGTACTTTCTTCAATTTAAGTCTGAATTTGGCAATAAGGAGTTCATGATCTGAGCCACAGTAGCTCCCCATCTTGTTTTTGTTGACTGTATAGAGCTTCTCCATCTTTGGCTGCAAAGAACATAATCAATCTGATTTCGATGTTGACTATCTGGTGATGTCCATGTGTAGAGTCTTTTCTGGTGTTGTTGGAAGAGGGTGTTTGCTATGACTAGTGCATTCTCTTGGCAAAAGTCTATTAGCCTTTGCCCTGCTTCATTCTGTACTCCAAGGCCTAATTTGCATTTTCCTCCATATGTTTCTTGACTTCCTACTTTTGCATTCCAGTCTCCTGTAATGAAAAAGACATCTTTTTTTTTTTTTTTTGGTGTTAGTTCTAAAAGGTCTTGTAGGTCTTCATGGAAACATTCAACTTCAGCTTCTTCAGCATTACTGGTTGCTTATAGACTTGGATTACCTTGATATTGAATGGTTTGCCTTGGAAATGAACAGAGATCATTCTGTTGTTTTTGAGATTGCATCCAAGTACTGCATTTTGGACTCTTTTGTTGACCATGATGGCTACTCCATTTCTTCTAAGGGATTCTTACCCACAGTAGTAGATATAGTGGTCATCTGAGTTACTTTCACCCATTCCAGTCCGTTTTAGTTCGCTGATTCCTAAAATGTCAACGTTCAGTCTTGCCATTTACTGTTCAACCACTTCCGATTTGCCTTGCTTCATGGACCTAACATTCCAGGTTCTATGCAGTATTGCTCTTTACAGCATCAGTCCTTGCTTCTATCACCAGTCACATCCACAACTGGGTGTTGTTTTTGCTTTGGCTCCAACCCTTCATTCTTTCTGGAGTTATTTCTCCACTGATCTCCTGTAGCATATTGGGCACCTACCGACCTGGGGAGTTCATCTTTCAGTGTCATATCTTTTTGCCTTTTCATACTGTTCATGGGGTTCTCAAGGCAAGAATACTGAAGTGGTTTGCCGTTCCCTTCTCCAGTGGATGACATTCTGTCAGACCTCTCCACCATGACCCATCCGTCTTTGGTGGCCCCACACGGCATGGCTTAGTTTCACTGAGTTAGACAAGGCTGTGGTCCGTGTGATCAGATTGGCCTGTTGTCTGTGATTGTGGTTTCAGCCTGTCTGGCCTCTGATGCCTTCTCTCAGTGCCTACTGTCTTGCTGGAGTTTCTTTTACCTTTGACATGGGGTCTCTCTTCATGGCTGCTCCAGCAAAGTGCAGCTGCTGCTCCTTACCTTGGACGTGGGGTATCTCATGATGGCCACTGCTACCGACCTTGAACATGGGGTGTCTCCTCTCGGCTGCTCCCTACTCCAGCACTGTGCAGCCCCTGCTCCCTCCTACAGCACTGCGTAGCTAAAGTTACCCTGATACCAAATCTGAACAAGGATGTCACAAAAGAAAATCATAGGTCAGTATATTTGCTGAACACATATACAGAAATCCTCAGCAAAATATTAGCATAAAAATGTTAACATTATGAATTCAGTAATACATTACTAGGATGATGCATCATGATCAAATGGGATTTATTCCACAGATGTAAAATGCTTTAACAATTGAAAATCAATCGATGTGGTATACCATATCAACAAAATGAAGGCTAAAAATTATATGATCATCTCAATAGATTCACAAAAAGCATTTGACAAAATTTAACCTCCATTTATGATAAAAACTTTCAACAAACTGGGTATAGGGAACATACCTCAACATGATAAAGACCATATACGACAGTCAACAGCTGACAACATACTCAGCAGTGAAAAGCTGAGAGTTTTCCAGCTAAGATCTGGAACAAAACAATGCTGTCCACTCTTAACACTTTTATTCAAGATAGTGTTCGAAACCAGAGCAGTTAAGCAAGAAAAAGAACTAAAAGGCATCCAAATAGGAAAGGAAGAAGTAAAACTGTCAATATTTGCAGACAACACGATATCATATATGGGAACCCCTGAAGACTGCATCAAAAAGTGTTAGATCTAGTAAATGAATTCAGTAAAGTTGCAGGATACAAAATAAACACACACAGATACTGTTTCATTTCTTTACACTAATGATAATCTATCAGAAAGAGAAGTTAAGAAGACAATTACAGTTCCATCAACGAGAGTACAATTCCTAGGAATAAATTTCGTTAAGGAGGTGAAATACCTGTGAATTAAAAGCTGCTGCTGCTTAGTTACACTAGTCATGTCAGACTCTGTGTGACTGCATGAACTGCAGCCTGCCGGGCTTCTCTGTCCCTGGGATTCTCTAGGCAAGAGTACTGGAATGGGTTTTGAAAACTACAAGTTAGTAATGAAAGATATTGAAGAAGACCTATATAAATGGAAAAAACATTTCATGCTTTTGGATTGGAAGGACTAATATTGTTAAATTTTCTGTAATATTCAAAGCAAAATACAGATTCAGTACAGTCTCTATCAAAATCCAATTGTACACGTCAAAGAAATAGAACAAATCATCCTAACATTTGTATGGAACCTCAAAAGACCCTGAATAGCCAAAACAATCTTGAAAAAGAAGAACAAAACTGGATTGACTTCAAACTGAATTATAGTAATTAAAACAGTATGATATCAGCATAAAACAGACAGATAGGTCAATAGAACAAAATAGAGAACCTAGAAATAAGCCCACACATATATGGTCAATTTATGACAAAGGAGGACTTCCCTGGTGGCTCAGATGGTAAAGTGTCTGTCTACAATGCAGGAGACCTGGGTTCGAGCCCTGGGTTGGGAAGATCCCCTGGAGAAGGAAATGGCAATCCACTCCAGTACTATTGCTTGGAAAATCCCATGGACAGAGGAGCCTTGTAGGCTACAGTCTATGGGGCCGCAAAGAGTCGGACACGACTGAGCGATTTCACTTCACTATGACAAAGGAACCAAGAATATACCATAAGGAAAGAACAATCTCTTTAATAAATGATGTTTCAAAATTGGACAGCCACTTGTAAAAGAGTGAAACTGGATCAGTGTCTTATACCATACACAAAATTTAACTCAAAATGAATTGAGCATAAGACCTGGACTGATAATACTCAGAAGATATTACAGGCAGTAAGCTCCTCGATGCAGGTCTTGGCAATAATTTTTTTTGAATCTGACTCCAAAAGCAAAAGCAACAAAAGCAAAAATAAATAAGTGGGAGTACATCAAACTGAAAAGCTTCTGCACAGCAAAGGAAACCATCAACAAAATGAAAAGGCAACCCACTGAATGGGAGAAAATAGTTACAAATCATGTATCCAATAAGGATATCCAAAATATCCAAAATACAAACAAATACTCAGTACCAAGAAAACAAACAGCCCAATTAAAAAGTGGGCAGAGAATCTAAATAGTTTTTTTTTTTGATCATGGGATCAAAAGAGTCGGACATGACTTAGTGCTATCTTCCTTTGAAACTATCACAACATTGTTAATGGGTTATATTCCAATATAAAATAAAAAGTTAAAAAAATAAAAAGAAGCTCATAGATTCCGCGATCAGAGTCGTGGTTGGAAGAGACAGGGGGTGTTGTAGGGGTGGGAGAAATGGATGAACTTTTTTTTTTGTTTGCTTAAATAAATTTAATTTAAAAATTGTCTTTACTATTTCAATTTTTTCCTGTTTAAATCAGGAAAGGGAAAAATCAGAGAATAGGTTTCTGAAAAGAAATGCTACTTAATAGGATTTTAGAAGCATCCGTTTCTGAGTTGTGTCCAGACTGTGTCCAGCCTATGAGGGAAGAGGTCCAGATTACATTAAGGGGCTACTGTGGGCATCTGGTTGATGGTTATTTTAAGACTAACCAAAGCAAACTTTATTTTTAATATTTAATATTCAGTGTATTAAATTTACATATTACAAATATAGTTTTTTTGAGCTTTGAAATTCAACTTAATCATTTTATTCTACTTAAAAAAGTAGCAAATTTTAAGAATTACTTTTAAGGAAGTGTTAATGTTTGATTCTATTTCTAAACTAAGACCCCCTTAAACATTTTAAACTACTATATGAAATCAATGCATTTTGTTTTCAAGTCCTTTACTCACCTGGAAGAACCTTCCAAGTACTTAAGTAACCATTGTAATAGGACAAATTTAACTTATAAAAATGAGTCTTAGGCTTTCTTACATTTTCTAATACTGATGTATTGCAACATAATTCTTTAACTAAATCAAGTATTCAGTCCTGTCAATTTTTTTTTTTTTTTGGAATCACAAGGTTGAAATATTTTTATCACAGGCAAATTTATTTTAAATACATCATTTCTAAACTTTACTAAAGAATATTAGTACTATAGAGGTTTGATTTACTTTATCACATATATATATACTTAATTCCCCAGGTTTAAAACTGATAATTTTCTTGTAAACAATTATGTCATCCAAACAATCTTAGGGTTAGCATTACAAGCACTGATGGAGGTTACATTTTCAGTTGGCTGAGGTTGAATATTAACTAGAGATGTCATTTAGGACATCCAAGCTGCAGAACTGCAGATACCCTTGAAATTTTTCTCACATCTATCGCTATCAATGGGACTTCTCCTCCAAATTCAAGTCATTCACTACCTAATACTTCTTTTCATATACAACGGTCCACAATCTTAGGGTTAGCATTACAAGCACTGATGGAGGTTACATTTTCAGTTGGCTGAGGTTGAATATTAACTAGAGATGTCATTTAGGACATCCAAGCTGCAGAACTGCAGATACCCTTGAAATTTTTCTCACATCTATCGCTATCAATGGGACTTCTCCTCCAAATTCAAGTCATTCACTACCTAATACTTCTTTTCATATACAACGGTCCACATTTCATTCATTTGACTAGTTTCAACTGATCTATTGCAATGTTACTCTATTTTACATTGTTTTCATACTTTTTCCTACCTGTTAGCATTAATGTGTACTTAATGGGATTGGATTGGATTTCATTTATTTTCCAGTGCATTTTCTGATTGGTTCCTTTCAGTTTTAAGGTCTGAGCTGATAGTCAAGTTCCCCTAAATGAGGTTGGTGAATTGGAATGGAAACAAACAAATGGAGAAATGGAGAGTTATCCTGAAGAGAGAGTAGAGAGTAGATGTTAAGGTGGATTCTTAGAAAAGGAAACCCTGAATAAAGACCCCAGAAAGGATGTGGAGCCCCCAATTCTGATACTTCTTCCTTCCAATTCCCATGACTCAGCTGTCAAAAAACTACATGAGAGGTACTTTGTTAAGAGTTTTGGGGGTTACTGAAAGGGATTATATAAAATGAAAAATAGGATGTTTCTTGTTAGGTTTATGTCATTTAAAAAAGCCTTTTCTGCTAAGTGATTGACCTAATGACTTTCTTAAAAAAGACATTGAGGCAGTTTGTTCTGTAGACCTTACAGATTCTTTCCCTTCTGTTATGTGGGAAGTTTAGTTCCTACATGAGGTCAAAGTCCCTAATCTTAACACATTCTATTATCACACCTAAAAACTAATATTAATTTCTTAATATTGTTACACATTTAGCAAAACTCAGTTATTTAACTTTTAGCAATTCTTTGTAGATAAGTTGAATAGAAAATTAGGGGAAATAGTCTCCTTAAGAAAAACTCTGTGTTAGAACAAATGAACAGTCATAGTGAAAGGACTTCCTAGGTGGTGCAGTTGTAAATAATCTGCCTGCCAATGCAGGAGGTACAGGAGACGTGGGTTTGATCCCTGGGTCAGGAAAATCCCCTGGAGCTGGCAGTGGCAACCCACTCCAGTATTCTTGCCTGGACATTTCCGTGGACAGAGGATCTTGTTGGGCTATATAGTCCATGGGGTTGCAAAGAGTCAGACCAGACTGAGTGCCTGCACACCCAGGCAGTGAAAGGAAAAACATTTTACTCATCCTATGAGAAATCTTGTTTCTTCTAGTATTTCTTTTTAGATAGTGGAAATTTTTATGGAGTAAATCATAGGTATTTCTTTTTCAATGTCTGTTTCCATAACATATTAGACATGCAGGGAGAGTGTTGGTAATTAGTTACCACTTTCAGCGAGAGGGAACGGGTGGTATAGCACACTTACTGAAATTTCCGTTCTGCCAAAAACCTGGCCCAATGCATGTTTCACCCTGAAAAATAAGGGGAAAAGCTCATCTCACATTCTCTCAATTTCATTGCAGCTTGTTTTCTGGCATTGGGAAGTAAATAGGGAGTTTTGCTTTTGCTTCTGGTTTTTCTTATCATAGCACAGTATGTCTTAGAACAGTGGGCAACTGAGAATGTTGAAACTGAGTGAATTTTTTGGATTGGTCATCTTGAAGAAGCCTACAGGATTTGGCAGGCATTCAGAAATCAGACTCTGAAGGAGTTAAGGGTAAAATTGATCTGTTTTTCAGCTTTCTGTCCAAAGAACTACTTCCTTTTGTCGCAGCTTTGGAGTCTGAATTCTCTTGTTTAGAACACGAAGAAAATTTGAAAGCCCTGACAAAATCTATCAAGCAAGGTTGAGGAAATTGCTTCATCCCTTCCATACGCAGGCATCCAGGCAGCTTGCTAAGGCATGCAGAGAGCAACTTAGAGCAATCAGCCTGTTTCCCTTGAGCTCTGTTCTCTTGTTTCCTCTTAGCACATTCAGCCTTCTGAGCATCTGACTCAGACATAGCAGAGATACTGTTGCTGCTGGAGGGTAATCGTTTGTTCTGTTATCCTGAAATGCCCTTGCTCTGAGAACATTAGAAGCTGGGGAACTGGATGAATTTTCCCACCATGTGCATTTCTCACTGGCTCTCCCTGCCTCTTATTTCTTCCTACCATCTTAGTGGAAACAGCCATCCCATTTTTCAGGCCACGTGCTTATCTATGGAATCAGTTAGGTGCATTTAATGAATACGGAAGAGATGATTACAGAGCAGGTAGCAGAAATGAGAATAGAGAGTTTCATTTTTCCAGTGCCTTGGAGAATGAGATATTTCATGTAAATGTATTTTCCTATACAGCTGAAACTTCTGCCCTAAACATCAAAGTTTGTTTTTAACTTAGGGGAATGGTATAGGGTAGCGTTAAGTACAAACTCTAAGACTCTGAGACAGATTGTCTGTATTTAAATGCTGACTCTCCCCCTTCCTAACTTGGTAACTTTGGACATTGTACTTAGTCTCTCTGAGTCAGTTTCCTCATCTGTAAAGTGGGAGCAATAATAGGCTCTATCTTAGATTTGTGAGGATTAAATAATATGAAATGGGTAATGTATGTAAAGCACTTAAAACAATGCCAAATATGTTGTCATAGAAGAGTTGTTACTATTAATTCAACCATTCATATACAACTATTGCCACAAAATGGTACTCACCTTGTTGTTTTATTTTACAGACTATATTGAACATTGAGTACTCAGTACCTTTGCACACAGAGAAATAGTATAGTCGTGCCTTCAGACAGTCTTATGAAGATGATGATGAAATAATAGTTAATATTGTTTATTGAGGAGGTTTCATGAATGTTATTGGTAATCCTTACAGGGAACCTCTAAGATAGATATACTTATAAATAGGTTTGGAGGGTTTAAGTACTTGCTGAATTTCATGCATCTAGAAGCAGACAATTTGAGATACAGACTCAGAGCTGGTGCTTTTAGTCACCTAGCCACACTGTCTGGTGGCTAGGACTCCTTACTCCTATACCGGTGTTTCTTAAACTTGAATGTGCATTAGAATCACGTGGAGACCTTGTTAGAACACTGGCTAGAGGTCTGGTTTCCACCTCAGAGGCTGAGAACTGGCATATTAAGTTGCTACGTGATGTTGATGCTGCTGGTCCTAGATCAGTCATACTCTGAGAACGACTGTCCTACCCTGACTCTAGGCTATTTTTAATGCTATTAAAAAAAATTGTCTTTTTACCATCAGTTGCCCCTTGAGGCTAGTAATGTGTTCTTTTGCTTTCAAATACTATAACACACATTCAGCTGTTTTAAAACCCTCTGTGACCCATTGCTTATGGTATTGAATTTGTAAATTTTATGCAGCAGCTGCCCTTTGAAAGTTTCTTTCACTTGTTGCTCAGTTCCCTGCAGCATTTGGTTCTTCAGCTTTGCTAGGAGCTTGGTTTATTTCCTTGCATGCTACTTCTTTATATTTCAATGTAGGAAAAATGTTGAATGTTTAATGGATTTTCCCATCACATGTCACTTTCTCTCCTTTTTGATGCTGAGGGCTTTACACCATTGGAGATTATTCTATAATACAGCTTAGTAAAATCTAACATACCTGACTTGGGTTTTTTAGCCTGCTTAACAGGAATCCCAAGGACCAAGTGCTTTGTATTTATTTCTCCATGTCTAGTCCTGTCTTTTATCAATACAGTTCTACAGTCTCGTGTAAGCCGTGGAATCATCACAGAATTTGGTCTAGCAAGGTTTTTTTTTTTTTCCCTTTGATAAATTGTTTTTCCTCTTATGATAAAAGAATACATAGATCCTTGATTCCTGAGCTGTCCCTCTATAACTTAACAGTATAAGAGACAGAAAGCTTACAGTTCTGGTTTCCTCCATGGGATTCCTCACTTTATTAAAGCATACGTAACTTTGAGTGTACATCTATGACAAACTGCATCACAGGAGGGAGCTATAGTGACTCACTTGTTCCCTTGATCTCATATTTATCTTTTGCGTTGCTTTTTTGGCTGTTCAAAGGTAAATTGAAGTAAACAACCTTAAACATAGCTCATGTCATCATTCTAGATCAAACTTTGTGGCCTGGCTAATTCATATGCTCTCCCAGTTTCCTATTATAAACACATTTTTGTTTCTATATTGCTCTATACTTTAAACATAGGCTTTTCTGTATTACGATGTGTTGGTCATCTTCCAACCTCACTATGTACCTACCTCTGGACTTCATGTTGAAAGAGAAAAATGTATTAGTTTAAACCCCCATATTGAGGTTTCTTTTACTTTTAACTGAATACATCCCTTAACTAATTCTCTTAGCAGAATTCGGTCAGGTAGGACGGTTTTACATGCTAAGTTGCTTCAGTCATGTCCGACTCATGCCCTGATGGACTGTAGACTGCCAGGCTCCTCTGTGCAGGGTTAGCTAATACAGTGGCTCAACAAAATCATTAGAAACCGTGATGCTTGCCATCTTTCTACTTTTCTGTTTCCTGTGCTTTGCAGATTCCTCACTGTTGCTTGATGACTGCAGCAGTGCCAGACATTGCAGACGCTGATATGTCAAGAGGAAGGGGAAAAGGAAATCTTTATCTTAGATCTCTTTTAAAGAGACGGAAACTATCCCTCCAAAGTCTCAACAGACTCCTCATGTCTCATTGGACAGAACTGGGTCACATGTACAAGCAAACCAAAGCTTTGTAAAGGGATGAGACAGCCATGCTGGGGAGGGAGACGGATTTTGTCTTCCCTTAAAAGGAGTGGCTACATGGAAGACAACCAATAAAAGCAAAGTTCAGTTAGGAAGAAGTGCAGGTGCTGGGGTAGCAACTGGCTGTCACAGAAATACAACTGATCTCTTTGTAGGCCACTACCACTGAGGGGTGATCCTTAGAAAGATATAGAATGTTCTGGTAACCTGACATAAGGGAACTAAGACTAGTTTTTATCTGGACAAGGTAATTAGAAAATGGATGTTATCATATGATCTTATAGAATAGTGCAGGGTGATGAACCCCTATCTAAGAGAGAAAGTTACACTTAGAGGAGGTATTTTGTATAAAAAGTGATCGTTAAAGACATGCTACAAAATAGTCCATAGGGAAGACTTACTTTCACTTTGTTTTTTGAATGGCTTTAGCTTCTTGGAGAGTAATTCCATTCTAAGGCAGGTATATTAATACAAATATCTGAAAAATGAGAGGCTGCAAGGAATGAGAAGAAAGTATGATGATGCGACTTCCTAGCCTTGGTTTATTTCTGAGGTGAAGGCTTGAATTGATTCTTAATTAAGTTTTGCAGAACCTTGCTGAGAAATTTATCTCAGCGTCTGAGATTTGTTCCCAACAGGGGCTCATGAGCTTTAGTGGTTTTGTAAGGATGACTGAAGAGTCTGGCGACCTAAGAACAATGAGGACTCGGTTTAGAAGAACACAGAGAAGGACCCTGGGGCTTTCTCAGTAGAAGATAATTAAAAAGAAAAAATTTACAAGTTAGTTAGCTAGTGGGAAGTTGCTATATAATACAGAGAGCTCAATCCGGTACTCTGTGACAACCTAGAGGGTTGAGATTGGGTGGGAGGTGGGTGGGACATATATATACTTATGGCTGATTCATATTGTTATGGCATAAACAATACTGTAAAGCAGTTATCCTCCAATTAAAAATAAATTTTAAAACATTACAAGTGAGTAGAACTAGGTAAATATATCATGCATATGTAGGTCAATCTAAGCAAAATCACAAAACAGACGGTAATAAACTATATGTGTGTTTTTGGAGATATCCAGTCAAAAAGATGGGCATATTGAGTCCAGCTATTGCTCAAGGCAGAATTAACAATAATCAATTTTTGCCTCCTTAAAAGATTATCTTCCTCCTTGTTTGTGGTTCTTGGTAACAGCCTGTATAATGTTCTTAATGATCTGCATTGGCATGTTTAGTATAAAATGTGCCCTGTCCCATTTGTACATAACAATGGAACATTAGGAATGGGTTCTCCTTTTCAAAAATCATTTTCTTATTCTTCAGTATTTATTGTTTGGCCAAATAGCTGCAAAATGATAGTCTAGACCAACACAGCTCTTAAAGCATTTATCTGTTTATTTCTTCACATTTTATAATTTTATTTATAAAACTTTTAATATGAGCTTGAAATCTAACTAGAAACACTGAAAAAGCAGATAAAATGTGATTTTGTCAGAGTATGTGGACAAGAAATGGATCTGTTACTGGCCCCTGTTATAGCCCCTGTTACTCTAAATATTTAGTTCACCTTGAGACCTCTACCAGGTGTTGTACTTCCTGGCAACCTAATGCTACAGCAACATAGTTTTCTTCCAATATTAAACTATAATCTGTANGATAAAATGTGATTTTGTCAGAGTATGTGGACAAGAAATGGATCTGTTACTGGCCCCTGTTATAGCCCCAGTTACTCTAAATATTTAGTTCTCCTTGAGACCTCTACCAGGTGTTGTACTTCCTGGCAACCTAATGCTACAGCAACATAGTTTTCTTCCAATATTAAACTATAATCTGTATATGAATCTTGGGCTCAAATTCCAGGTCTGCCACTACTAGATGACTAAATTTGTAACTTGGGGCAAGATACTTAATCTCTCTGTGCGTCAGTTTCCTCACCTATAAATGGGAGCTAATAATATTAAATACACACACATGTATATATGTATATATATCTTAAGAGTTGTTATGAGGACTGAATTATTTAACACAGGTAAAGTCATTTAGAACAGTGTCTGGTCTAATAAGCATGCAATAACATTAGTTAATATTATTCTAAAAGTTATTTAGAAAATACTTAAAAAACAATTCTTAATCCTTGAGAGATATCAAGAGTCTTTTAAAGATTTTTATGGAGAAAATTATAAAACATTTTTATAAAATGTTAATGAAACAAAAATTTAAAATATTTTACGTAAATTATTTTATATATGTAAAATTTAAGACCTGAAAATGGACAGATGCCATGTTCATAGAACAAGGAATCCCATATCGTAATGATGTAAATAAAATTATAAATAAATTCATTTCCAGGCAAAATACCAATTAGGTGTTTTGCTATGAAATTTGATGTTGATCCAAATTTATAAGGAAGAATTAAGATCCAAGAATAGCGGACAAAGAAAAAGACTGGGAAATTGCCTCATTGGGTATCTAGTCTCATTATAAAAAACTGCAGTAATTAAAATAATGTGCTAGAAGTTAACTAGAAATAAACTAGAATTTACCTTACTAAGAGTAAACTAAAAAGCTAGAACAGAATAGAGAATTCAAGAGGCACTAAATAACATAAATGGAAATTTTCATTTTTTAAAAAAGTAACATTACAAGTTAAAGAATGAAGAATAAACTATTGTAGGGACCATTTACTATCTACATTTAAAAAGTAAACTTTTTCTCTACTCAAATTGTGTAAGAAAGAATAAAGATGAATGGAAGATCTAAACGTAAACATATATTTAGAAAGAACTGAAAGTATCCAGCTGAAAGCCATGATTATGGAGAGAGAGAGTGGGGGTAGAGAGTTAGCATAGATTTCAGTTATCTCTAGACTGATTTCTATCTATAAGACTGGAATCAGTTATGAATAGCAAGAACAGGGATGTTTGCTATCTCAGTAATTATATTTTTGTGTTTTCAAAATGTATCAAATAGAAAAATGTAAAAAATACAGAAAATGACATCTTGTAATTGATGAAGAAAATTTTCCTGTTTTTTGGACTGAATTTTTGGAGACTTTAACACAGAAAGATGTGGAGTACTCTGCACATAGCATATCAGCATTTATACCAGAAAAAGCTAGACCATCATGGATTTGAAATGTCTACCATAAAAGTAGAGAGTTAGATAATAAGAGCAGAGTGGTAAACTAGGGCCAAGATAAAAGCATTAATATAGTCATTCCTAGCTAAGAATTTCATCTTCGATATTATAAGAGGAATTCATGCAAATCCTATCATCATCTTGTATGCTTTCATGTATTCAGTCTCTTGAACCCATATTTGTTGAAAATCTTTTCCGTATGAGACATGAAACTAAATGTTGAGGATTCAACAGTGCAGGACAAGACCCTGCTCTCAAGGTTAATCTGTAGTGAGAAAGACATGTTTAAAATAATAATTACCCAGAGGAATGCTGCTGCTGCTAAGTCACTTCAGTCGTGTCCAACTCTGTGTGACCCCATAGACGGCAGCCCACCAGGCTCCCCCATCCCTGGGATTCTCCAGGCAAGAATACTGGAGTGGGTTGCCATTTCCTTCTCCAATGCATGAAAGAGAAAAGTGAAAGTGAAGTCGCTCAGTTTGTCCGACTGTTAGCGACCCCATGGACTGCAGCCCACCAGGCTACTCCGTCCATTGGATTTTCCAGGCAAGAGTACTGGGGTGGGGTGCCATTGCCTTCCCCGACCCAGAGGAATATGTCATTATAAAATCTGATCTTGTTATGAAAGAAAACTAATGACAATTGTGTGTTATTTGGAATTCATCATTAAATTTACTGAAGAAACACTTTATAGTTAAAATCAATTCCTTGTCAGTTATCAATTTATTGTCTATCATCTCTAATTCCATGCATCATAATCCTGTATACTATTGTGAATAAAAGTCATTATATCTTTTCATAGTTTTTGATTCATTAAAAAAAAAAACCAGTATGATTCTTTGTTTAAAAGTTTGTTTCAGAGTTAAAACAATGTCTGTGTAGTAGGTTGAATAATGGCCCCCAAAGATATCCAGGTCCTACTCCTTGGGAGTATACTACTCACAGGAGTATAACTTTATTTGGAAATAATATCTTCACAGATGTAATTAAATTAAAACAAGATTATACTACCTTTGAGTAGGCACTAAATTCCTTAAAAGAAGAGAGAAATATGCAAAACAAAATTTCAAAACACTTGCAACTAAACAGCACACTATAAATAAACCCATATTCTAAATATTCATAGAGGAAGTCTCAAAATGAAATGAAAAATTGCATTCCTCCAAAAGGAAATGAAAAAATGCATTGAACTGAATGAAAATGAAAATGTACCATATTAATATTTGTGGGACATTACTAAAGCACCTAGAGGGAAGCTTATAGCACTCAGTGTGGAGCTTACAGCACTCAATGCATTGGAAAAGAGGAAAAGCCTCAGATCAATAGCCTGAAACCCTCACCTCAAGAACCTAGAAAAAAGAGCAAAATAAACTGAAACCAAACAGAAGCAAGAAAATAGTAAAGATAAAAGCAGAAGTCAATGAATTGAAAATAAGAAAATCAGTGAAACAAAGGGCTGGATCTTTGAAAGGGTCCATAAAACCAGCTGTCTTCTCGAAAGACTGAGGCAAAAGAAGCAAGGGCATAGATCACCAATATCAGGAAGGAAAGGGGATTATCTCTAAAACCAATGCAGACGTCAAAATGATGGCGAGGGGATACTGCAGACAGTTCTACAAGCAGAAATTTTTCACTTTAATGTTTTTATGTTATTTCTTTGGCTGTGCTGGGTCTTAGTTGAGGCATGCAAGATCTTTGTGGCATGCAAACTCTTAGTTGTGGCATGTGGGATCTAGTTCCCTGACCGGGGATAGAACTTGGGCCCCCTGCCTTGGACGCATAGAGTCAGCTCCTGGATCACCAGGGAAGTCCTGACACACAGAAATTTGACAGCTTAAATGAAATGAACCAATGGCTCAAAAAACACAAACCACTGCATCTCACCTAATATGAAATAATTAATTTGAACTGTCCTATGAATATTAAATAAATGGAATTTGTAATAAAGAACCCTCAAAAGAAATCTCCGAGTCCAGATTGTTTCACTAGAGAACCCTACAAACCACTTGAAGAAGAATTAATACCAATTCTACACTATCTCTTCTAGAAGAAAGAGGCAATTATTTTATGAAGCTCATATTACTCTGATACCAAAACCAAAGACAATACAAAAAAATAATAAAGAAAACCATAGGCAATGTTTCCTGTGAATATAGATGCAGAAATCCTTAACAAAATATTAATAGAATTATTAAAAATATATTAAAAATGACATTCCATGACCAAGTGATTTTGTACCAGGGATACAATAAAAAATCTAGAAATCCAATGGATGGTTTTATTTTTTGAAAATGCTTGAGCAGAGAATGAAATATAAAACCGTGGAAAAATTTTTTATTTACTTATTTTTGTTCTTTAAACACAGAGTATGCTCCATAGCTCCACGAAGTGCGCTATGCTATTTACATATTATGTGAGCTGCATACAACCAAGAATATAATCTATACTGTTGATTCCATTATCTTCTACTAGTTACACATTTTCCTTTAAGGCAAATTTATAACAATTTTGCATATTTTCATAAATAGCACTTATAAGACTATAACATTTTTAAGAGGACTATAGCTATAAAATTGTTTTTAACATGAATATCTAAAAACACTGCATTGCTTTATTAATAATATGTATATTTGGCTTGTTAAAAATCATTTCTTAGTAAATGATTACACTTACAAATATAAATGTAGGTGAATCATTGGCTCTACTGAACAGTGATCAAGCACTGTCAATTTTAAAAGGGTCTTAAATAAAAGCAATCTTTTTCCTACTCTCTCTTAGAAACAAATTATGAAAATTAAAGGTCATGCAATATATTTTTACCAAATATGAAATGAACAAATCTCTAGAAAATTATTTTTAATATTTTACAGAGCATCTTATGAGATACAGATCAGAGCACCTTAATAGCTACCTTAGGGTGTAATGGGCCAGTACCAAGCATCAACTTTATTTTCCTATGTGTCTGTGTAGATATTATTTCCAGATGTTTGGATTTTTTTTTGTAGTAAGATTACTAGAATAAGTCCCAGTGATGAAACCATACTAAAGACAGTTTATATAGCTGAATATTATTAGTTTTCAATGGTGGGAAATATAAAGCAGAATAGAATAACAAAAGCAAACAAAAATGACAGAGGCAACAACTAAAAACATTTTTTAAACCTTAAAAATTACATTTATGAAGCCAATAATTATTCTTTGTAATTTTATTTAGCAATACATATAATATTGGTAGGTAATAATGTGTAGTAGTTTGTTATTGTGTTTAATACTCCTTTGTATAAAACAGTATTATCATTCGTATTCATAGGACTACAGTGGTTTTTATTTTTCTGAAGACCAAGGAGCCAGCACATTTGTAACATGGAAGAGTTGGATTCAGTGCATTTAAATAAACACAACCTCATACACAGAGCTCATTAGTTTATCCTCAATTGATGTATAAATTTTTGAACCAATCTTAATTTGCCAGCTGAGTGGCATTTGAGATCTCAACAGGCAATGTTTATTAATTTCAATGAGGACTTCATCTATTTCTACCCTGCTTCTGAAAGATACAAAAAGGAAATTGCAGTTTTTGTAGTTAGTTAAGGAATGAATACAATCCAGTTTACCCTAAACTTCAGAGCAGGAGTTGAACTTAAGGATTTCTTTTGTTGGCTTACCTCNTTTATTAATTTCAATGAGGACTTCCTCTATTTCTACCCTGCTTCTGAAAGATACAAAAAGGAAATTGCAGTTTTTGTAGTTAGTTAAGGAATGAATACAATCCAGTTTACCCTAAACTTCAGAGCAGGAGTTGAACTTAAGGATTTCTTTTGTTGGCTTACCTCCAGCTGCCTCATAAGAACATGATTTTTGGTTCATATTTATATTTTCATATGTTGACTCATTCCCTTCTTTGAAATTGTCTTTTTCTTTAAGAAAATACCCTTTATGAATGATTGGATTTTAGCCCCATGCATCTATTTGCTCCGTCTCCTGATTTTACAAAGACTTTTTCTAGAAAATGACACTACGAGATTCCTGGCATATGATTGGATTGGCAAATAATTCAGATACATGTGAAAAAATATCAATGAGAAATCAGAAAAATCAGAAAAATCCAACATATATATGTATATATATATATACATAAAACAATACCAAGCGCTCATAAGAATGTAGGGGAAGACGAAACCATATTGAATGTTGGTTGGAGTGTAAGTTGGTTGATGACTTTGGAGAGCAATTTGTGAAAACCTTGTAGAGATGAATTTGCACCTGCCTCTCCATCCTACCATTATACATCTTTACCCTAAAAAACCCCAGGCATTTGTGCACTGGGAGAGTCTTTGAGCAGGGAGATAATCCACTTAACAAAGAATAAATGTATAAGCCATTGTTTAGCCAAACAATTACTAAGGAACATTTAAAATAAATCTTCCAGATCTACAAGAGGAAATATGGTTAACTTCAAAAATGCAATGCTGAATAAAAAGCAGTAAGTTGCAAATTATACTTAAGTATAATTCATTTATGTAGACTTAAAAAATAGTACTATTTATGGATGCTGCATATGTAATAAAGTAGAAAAACATCATAAATATAATACACAGAATCGCTAGGATAGTGGTTACTTCTGGGCATGAAGATGGCAGCTTGAGGATAGAGATGTAGGTGTAACACTTCAATCCTTAGTAAACAAAGTGAGAGAGTTGAAGTAAAGAGAGCAAAATATTAGCATCTGTTTAATCTTGGTATTTTGGCCCTGTCACGTTTACACCTCACATTGCCTTTTGTACTCTTACATGTTTAAATGGTTTTATAGTGAAGGGAAAAAATCCTGATCATCAATTGCAAAGGTTAATTAGGTGAATTCAGGTGAATGTAAGTCTCATGGGGTCAAACCAACAAAGCAGGGAATTGAAGTTTTTTTCGCCTAAACTGGCCCAAGGGAATAGCAAGAGAATCAATTTGTCAAGGAATGAACTTTGAAAATAGACTAGGATAAATTGCTATTCTCATGGGAACTTAATCTTCTCTGAAGTGTTCGTCTCTAAAGAAACTTTGAGATGTTAACTTCTCTAATGCTTATATTTTCTCAATAATAAAAATAATGATAAAAATAATGATAATAATTACATAAAATTAATAAACACATATTAAGATTCTGCTAAAAGCTTTATACATTTTTCTCATATAATCATCACAATGTCTCTATGAAGTAGGTATTATTATAAACCACATTTAAAGATGGGCTAAGTACTTTCCCTGTTCATGTAGCAGAGCTAGTACCTTGCTAGTAAGATTAACCATTAGAATAATTTACTCTACAGTGGGCTTCCTAGGTGGCGCTAGTGGTAAAGAACCTCCCTGCCAGTGCAGGAGATGTAAGAGATCTGGGTTCAATCCCTGGGTGGGAAGGATTCCCCTGAAGGAGGGCATGAAAACTCACTCAAGTATTCTTGCCTGGAGAATCCCATGGACAGAAGAGCCTGGTGGGCTACAGTCCACAGGGTTGCAAAGAGTCAGACACAACTGAAGCGACTTAGCATGTGTGTACTCTACAAGTACAACAAATTAATATCAATCAACAGAACATTAAAGGTAACGTGAATGGTTCTTTCAACATTCCTCTTTTTTGGTAGACATTCCTTCTGAGTTGCTACCAAAATAGTTTGATAATTAAGAAAGATTAAGCAGATGTACTGACTTTGTACCATCTTTTTTGCATCTAGCATTTACAGAGTTTCCATTTGTTTCAGTGTTAGGAGCTTAAAAACTACTGAATATGAATATTTGAATATGTACACATAGGTTGATACTAACAATGGCAGAGCCAGGTGACCTCCGGGATCTTAGTTCCCAGACCAGGGATCAAACCCCCACCACTTGCAGTGGAAGTGTGGAGTTTTAAGTACTGGATCACCAGAGAAGTCCTAAGATATTGCCACTTCTAAATTTCCTTCCAGCTCAAAAAAGTTGTTCATATAGTTAGATTGTTTAGATATTGATTCTATTCCTGAGAAATAATAACCTTTTTCTTAAGAAATAGGATTTTCTCATTTGAGCATTACTATACAGTCCATGGAATTCTCCAGGCCAGAATACTGGAGTGGGTAGCTGTTCCCTTCTCCAGGGGATCTTTCCAACCCAGGGAACAAAGTCAGGTCTCCCACGTTGCAGGTGGATTCTTTACCATCTGAGCTACCAATAGGAAGCCCACTTGAGCATTAAAAGATTTTAAAGTTGAGAAATTGAGTAGGTAGAGTTTTGATAGAATAAAATCAAGGCAGAAAACTTGTCTGAAATAGTCCTTAAGTATATTTATTTCTCTCAGAAATGGGAGAAAGCTGATGATGACAGGATAAGATTTTGTACTAGATAAAAAAAGCTAAGTTTCTGAAGTTATTTTGGTGGAGATCTACATCATATTTTAGAATTAATTATTGAGCCATCAGATGTTCCAATAAGTAATTGCTATTTTCCATGCACTGATCTGTGCTGTTTTACGAGTAGGATCTCGTGCAGTCCTAACAACCTTATATACTAATTTTGCAGATAAGAAAACTGAGGAGATGAGAGAAGGAGTAAAGGACTCAAGGTCACACAGTTTGGAAATGGTAGAGTCATAGTTCAACCTACAGTAGGATTCAGATGCACTTAAGGAACTCTGCTTTTCTTCTATCTTTAGGTTGTTAAGGGGTCCCGGTGCAAAAATTCCCATAACTGACTAGCTTTTGGGAAAAGCAGGTGAATCTGAACTCTGAAATCTACAACCCACGCAGCCCCACTTTTTATGGAGGCTGAGCACTTTCTGCTTGTTTATGAGAAACAGTCAGGAATAAGGGGAGTAACCTAAGACACCTCAATAAGGGAATTCTTAAAGATAGGATAAAGTTTAATGGAAACAGATGTTCTGCTTGGAAGACATGCTAGGGAACCATGGATAGTATTTTTTCTCCTTTTTAGCCATAATATGATTAGAAGTCTAGTAATCTCCTCAGATATGCAGATGACACCACCCTTATGGCAGAAAGTGAAGAGGAACTAAAAAGCCTCTTGATGAAAGTGAAAGTGGAGAGTGGAAAAGTTGGCTTAAAGCTCAACATTCAGAAAACGAAGATCATGGCATCTGGTCCCATCACTTCATGGGAAATAGATGGGGAAACAGTGGAAACAGTGTCAGACATTATTATTCTGGGCTCCAAAATCACTGCAGATGGTGACTGCAGCCATGAAATTAAAAGACACTTACTCCTTGGAAGGAAAGTTATGACCAACCTAGATAGCATATTGAAAAGCAGAGACATTACTTTGCCAACAAAGGTCCATCCAGTCAAGGCTATGGTTTTTCCAGTGGNTACTCCTTGGAAGGAAAGTTATGATTAACCTAGATAGCATATTGAAAAGCAGAGACATTACTTTGCCAACAAAGGTCCATCCAGTCAAGGCTATGGTTTTTCCAGTGGTCATGTATGGATGTGAGAGTTGGACTCTGAAAAAAGCTGAGCAACGAAGAATTGATGTTTTTGAACTGTGGTGTTGGAGAAGACTCTTGAGAGTCCCTTGGACTGCAAGGAGATCCAACCAGACCATTCTAAAGGAGATCAGCCTTGGGTGTTCTTTGGAAAGAATGATGCTAAAGCTGAAACTCCAGTACTTTGGCCACTTCATGCGAAGAGTTGACTCATTGGAAAAGACTCTGATGGTGGGAGGGATTGAGGGCAGGAGGAAAAGGGGACAACAGAGGATGAGATGGCTAGATGTCATCACTGACTCGAAGGACGTGAGTTTGAGTGAACTCCAGGAGTTGGTGATGGACAGGGAGGCCTGGCGTGCTGTGACTCATGGGGTTGCAAAGAGTCGGACATGACTGAGTGACTGAGTGAACTGAACTGAACTGACTGAACTGAATCTGAATTACTTTGCAGGCAGAGAAACCGTAAAAGACTTTGAAAGAGAAACGGAATTCACAATGTTGTATTTTGTCTTTTATTACAAAAGAAATACATGCAGACAGTAGAAGATTAGAAAATGCTGGCAATCAAAGAAAAGAGAAAAGTTTATGTATGAAATCTGTATCATTGAGTGATATACATCACTATTACCTTGGGGTGCAGAACTGTATATATATTCTTTAAGAATCAAATTATGTTGTGAAACCTGTTTTGTTACTTGATTATAGCTTTTTAAAAGGTTAAAAGCATTTACTTTCATTCTTTAGGGCATAAATGGAGCTGCAGAAATGTGAATGCAATAAGTGTGTATTCATGAGACCTTGAACTACTTTTCATAAATCTGGCTTGAATGCAGTGTTAGTTCCTTCTGTGTTTTTATTCAAGGTGGTTCATCATCACAATTATGATATAGTTCTTGAGGCCAGCATTTGGGTGACTCTTGGGACCTTCATGAGTTAAACTGTGAAACTGACAAACCTATATGTCAACTATGATTCTTCGTCCAGGTTGGAAGTGTAATCCATGGCCAAAATTAAGACAGAAGTAGCCATAACTTTTGAAAGGTAAAAGAGATCCTACAGAATATGTATATATTTCACACATGAGAAAAGAGAGAATTCTGAAACACTATCCAAAGTCATACAACTAGTTATTGATGAGATATTGCAACTGAAATCCAGCTGTTCTAACTTCCAGTCCATTGCGTTTTCATCTATTGTACGTGTCTCTAACTAAGGATCCCATCTATAGCACTGCAGAATCGAGCACTCTGTTGTTGTTCAGTCACTAAATCATGTCCGACTCTTTGTGACCTCATGGACTGCAGCATGCCAGACTTCCCTGTCCTTCCCTATCTCCTGGTGGTTGCTCAAACTCATGTCCATTGAGTCGGTGATGCCATCCAACCATCTCATCCTCTGTTGCCCCCTTCTCCTCCTGCCCTCAATCTTTCCCAGAATCAGGGTCTTTTCCAATGAAGAGCACTGTATGGTCTGGTTTATTAGGGGCAATACTTCCAACCCCCAGACTCAACCCTACATAAGGAGAGGGTCCCTGGAAACATCTCTACCATTAAGAAATTCCAGGAAGCAGGGTAATTGTACCCTTTAACTCTTTAAGTCTTTTCTATCGAGGGAAGAACATAATGTCCATTCCCAGATCTTAGGATTTAGGACAGCTTTTAAGTTTAGCTTTTCAGTCCTATGAGCTATGAGGCGTGGTGGGATTTAAGGTGGAGGGATAAATGTGTGAAAGAAGCTAGCCAGAAAATAGCCACAGATTTAACTTCACCAGTAGGAATATTTTTCTTTTTTATCCTCCTTTTGTCAGTTGTCATCACTTCTTCTTCATCACCATGACTTAAAAAAAATCTGTCTCATGCATACTATAGTCAGATACTGAATTCAGTGTTTTCATATGCATTATCTCATTTAATTTTATAAATCAAGTTATGTTTTTTCCATTGTATAAATTAGAAAACTGAGGCCCAAGAGACCTTAAGTAATTTGGTCAAGGGTTTTCTACCTAATAATCAAGCGAGGATTCTAACTTAAATATTCGAATCTCTAGAACACATGCTCTTTGCAATCTATTATACTGTTCTTCTGATAAACAGATCAAATTGCCAGCATTCATTGAATCACAGACAAAGCAAGAGAATCCTAGAAAAACACCTACTGCTTCATGGAATATGCTAAAGCCTTTGACCGTGTGGATCACAATAAACTGTGGAAAATTCTGAAAGAGATGGGAATACCTGGTATTCCACCTGACCTTGCCTATTGAGAAACCTGTATGCAGGTCAAGAAGCAACAGTTAGAATCGAACATGGAACAATGAACTGGTTCAAAGTTGGGAAAGGAATACATTAAGGCTGTGCTTTGTCACTCTGCTTATTTAACTTCTATGCATAGTACATCATGCAAAATGCCGGGCTGGATGAAGCACAAACTGGAATCAAGATTGCTGGGAGAATTATCAGTAAGCTCAGAAATGCAGATGACACCACCCTAAAGGCAGAAAGTGAAAAAGAACTAAAGAGCCTCTTGATGAAGGTGAAAGAGGAAAGTGAAAAAGCTAGCTTAACACTCAGCATTCAGAAAACTAAGATCATGGCATGCAGTCCCATCACTTCATGGCAACAAGAAGAAGCAACAAGAAACAGTGACAGACTTTATTTGCTTGGGCTCCAAAATCACTGTAAACAGTGACTGCAGCCATGACATTAAAAGACCCTTGCTCCTTGGAAGAAAAGCTATGACAAAGCTAGACACACATTAAAAAGCTGAGACATCACTTTGCCGACAATAGTCAAAGCTATGGTTTTCTAGTAATCATGTATGGGTGTGAAAGTTGAACCATAAAGAAAGCTAAGAGCCAAAGAATTGATGTTTTCAAACTGTGGTGTTGGAGAAGACAATCCTAAAGAAAATCAACCCTTAAAATTCATTGGAAGGACTGATGCTGAAGCTGAAGCTGAAGCTCCAATATTTTGGCCACCTAATGTGAAGAGTCCACTTATTGGAAAAAACCCTGATGCCTGGAAAGACTGAGGGTAAGAAGAGAAGGAGGAGGCATAGGAGGAGATGATTGGATGGCACATCAGTTTGAGCAAACTCCGGGAGATGGAGAAGGACAGGGAAGCCTGGTGTGCTGCAGTCCATGGAGTTACAAAGAGTCAGACATGACTGAGCGACTGAACAACAAGCACCGATAAGCTTCCACGAGTGTTGAGATCCAAAACCCCAGTCAGTGCAGAGGAAGCTTGAACATGATCTGAACAGTGGCGAAAATGAGGTCTAAGCTGGGGCACATAAGGTCTGCGGAGGTGAGCTTTCTGGTTTGTACAGTTTAGTACTAGAAATTTGATTTCTCTGTCTATCCTTGAGGTCACGTTGGGAGTCAAGGGGTGAGAAAGATCTAACAAGATCAGGCTGAAGGCCACGGGTGAGAAAGGTCCAACCAGATCAGGCTGAAGTCCACAGCTGTACTATTTGTGTAAAATTAGGAATCAGAGCAGACCTCCAGCTGGGTAGAATGGCTCTGGGATTTATGCTAGATGCTCATAAAGGTACCACAGGGGCACAATTCACTCTGAACACCCTACATCAGGCACTGATATAGCATGCTAATTCCAGAATAAGCCTAAATTTTTTACATATGGCACTTGTTACTCAAAAAGAAACTGTAGTGGAACAAAGTGCAGCTTATGTGTTATTTTCAGTTTTTGGCTAATGAGACACTTATATATGTTCTGGCTGAAGACCAGGATGGGAATGGTGAGGATCTCCAGCTAGAGAAAATAAAATACAAATGATCTTGGGTTGGTGAAGGAGCCAACTCAGGGTAATAGATGTCACTCTGAGAGGTAGAGGGACAGATTTCTCTCTCTATTAGAGGGTGTGCACATTTTCCAACGTGAATATCTATAGCAGTAATTCTCAAAGTGTGGTCCCTAGTAGGTAGGGCAACAGCATCAGAATCATATGGAAACTCACTTGAAATGCACATTCTTAGACTCCATCTGAAACCTAGTTAATTAGACACTCTGGGGGTAGAGACAAACCTTCTGGGTGAGTAGGATCCAACTGAAGTTTGAGACCCACTGACTTGCAGTGTTACAGCATTTATTTATCAGAGCAACCACATGAGTTAAGTATTATCATCTCTGTTTTGCACAAGATAAATCCAGGAGATCTCAATTAATGTGAAGTATCATACCCAAAATTACATAACTAGTAAATAATAAAATTGAGATTAAACCTGACTGTTGCATGGCTGAAGTTATGTATGCTTCCAGATATTTTAAACTGTTAACTGAATTTAATCTTTTGGTTAATAAATTTGGATATTTTCTTCAGAGGTGATTATCATATCATGAATATCATAGATCATATCATGACATGTCATATATCATGACATATGCAATGGATTGTATTATATCAAACTCTATATATTTTGCCTCTAACATAGCATTTAGGTGATATAAAAGGAGCTACATTCTACATGGAATTATATTGAAGAGCTTCCATATTAACCAGCTTCCCCTCCTCTTCCCTTTAGCTCTTTTTCTTCCACAATTTATTTTGAATTTCAGTGCTATGAAAGTTGAGAATAGTCCAATAAGCAACAGTATATCTTTATTTAGAATTACCAGTTAACATCTTGCCACATATGCTTTTTCTTTCTGTGTGTGTATAATCACATGTATCTCACATACATATATTTTCCTGAATTATTCAACATAAACTGCAGATAGTTTTAACAGTTCACCTTTAAATAATTTAACATATAAGCTAAGGACAGAGGCTTTCTCTAACACAACCACAAAACTGCTAGACACCAAATAAGCTTAGCATTTGTTCTGTAATACAATTAAAATATGTGGTTTATATTCAAATTTCTCCAGTTATTAAAGAAAAGGTTGCATATGTTTTTAAAGTTCAAGATTCAATCAAAATTATGTAATGCATTTTGCTGCCATGTCTTTTTCATCCTGTTTGTCTAGAGCCCTGCCTCTTTTTGTTTGCTTTTATGCCACTGGCATTTTTGGAGTGTGGGCTAGTTGTCTAAAAAATATCCCACTTCCCACTTGTGTACTTCCTGTTGTCTCACACTAGGAAGCACATGATGTCTGTTTGTGCCATTCTTGATGAGCAGTTTGGTTATTCAGTTAGGTGATGTCTGCTAGATCTCTGCAGCATAGAGATACTCCTTCCTCTTAGAAGTCAAAAGTGGTATATGTGATGGGATCATAGGATGGATTATCCTGCTCTTCAACAATTTTTCACTCAATGGGTTTAGTGTCTATGTGGATCTTTTTCTGAATCAGATATCACACAAGGGGTTGTAAAATGGTGATTTTTTTGGGAAGGCAGCTATGCTCACCACTGTATGACCAACACTGCACAAAATGGTGATTTTTAAAAAAATTATATTACTTCTACATTTATTTTCTAGCGTTCTTCTGGAAGGAAGAACCCCTTCCTCCATCATTTTCCCATTTTCCTCTCTTATTTTTGTATGTACTAAGTATTATGTATATATGTGTTATCACTATTTACTTTGATTATATTTTCTTAATAATGTCTTTAATTCATGTTTCAGGTTGATAAGTCTATTATCTTTTAATGCAGAAATACATCATAATTTTCAATTTATGATGCTAACTATATGGTCACTGGATTTATACCTAGATAGAATAAATAGAAAAGAGATTAGATAATTTGTGTATCAAATGGGTTGGTTCAGCCCTTTATCGTTCTAGTTGTTATTACTCCTTAGGACTTCTTTGATGTATTTTGGGCAAGAGGGATGGCCAGAGAGAATCACTTATATTTGATTTTTTAAAAAATTCCCATAACACTTCTTCTTCATCACTATGACTTAAAAAAAATCTATCTCATGTATACTATAGTCAGATACTGAATTCAGTGTTTTCATATGCATTATCTCATTTAATTTTATAAATCAAGTTATGTTTTTTCCATTGTATAAATTAGAAAACTGAGGCCCAAGAGACCTTAAGTAATTTGGTCAAGGGTTTTCTACCTAATAATCAAGCGAGGATTCTAACTTAAATATTCGAATCTCTAGAACACATGCTCTTTGCAATCTATTATACTGTTCTTCTGATAAACAGATCAAATTGCCAGCATTCATTGAATCACAGACAAAGCAAGAGAATCCTAGAAAAACACCTACTGCTTCATGGAATATGCTAAAGCCTTTGACCGTGTGGATCACAATAAACTGTGGAAAATTCTGAAAGAGATGGGAATACCTGGTATTCCACCTGACCTTGCCTATTGAGAAACCTGTATGCAGGTCAAGAAGCAACAGTTAGAATCGAACATGGAACAATGAACTGGTTCAAAGTTGGGAAAGGAATACATTAAGGCTGTGCTTTGTCACTCTGCTTATTTAACTTCTATGCATAGTACATCATGCAAAATGCCGGGCTGGATGAAGCACAAACTGGAATCAAGATTGCTGGGAGAATTATCAGTAAGCTCAGAAATGCAGATGACACCACCCTAAAGGCAGAAAGTGAAAAAGAACTAAAGAGCCTCTTGATGAAGGTGAAAGAGGAAAGTGAAAAAGCTAGCTTAACACTCAGCATTCAGAAAACTAAGATCATGGCATGCAGTCCCATCACTTCATGGCAACAAGAAGAAGCAACAAGAAACAGTGACAGACTTTATTTGCTTGGGCTCCAAAATCACTGTAAACAGTGACTGCAGCCATGACATTAAAAGACCCTTGCTCCTTGGAAGAAAAGCTATGACAAAGCTAGACACACATTAAAAAGCTGAGACATCACTTTGCCGACAATAGTCAAAGCTATGGTTTTCTAGTAATCATGTATGGGTGTGAAAGTTGAACCATAAAGAAAGCTAAGAGCCAAAGAATTGATGTTTTCAAACTGTGGTGTTGGAGAAGACAATCCTAACGAAAATCAACCCTTAAAATTCATTGGAAGGACTGATGCTGAAGCTGAAGCTGAAGCTCCAATATTTTGGCCACCTAATGTGAAGAGTCCACTTATTGGAAAAAACCCTGATGCCTGGAAAGACTGAGGGTAAGAAGAGAAGGAGGAGGCATAGGAGGAGATGATTGGATGGCACATCAGTTTGAGCAAACTCCGGGAGATGGAGAAGGACAGGGAAGCCTGGTGTGCTGCAGTCCATGGAGTTACAAAGAGTCAGACATGACTGAGCGACTGAACAACAAGCACCGATAAGCTTCCACGAGTGTTGAGATCCAAAACCCCAGTCAGTGCAGAGGAAGCTTGAACATGATCTGAACAGTGGCGAAAATGAGGTCTAAGCTGGGGCACATAAGGTCTGCGGAGGTGAGCTTTCTGGTTTGTACAGTTTAGTACTAGAAATTTGATTTCTCTGTCTGTCCTTGAGGTCACGTTGGGAGTCAAGGGGTGAGAAAGATCTAACAAGATCAGGCTGAAGGCCACGGGTGAGAAAGGTCCAACCAGATCAGGCTGAAGTCCACAGCTGTACTATTTGTGTAAAATTAGGAATCAGAGCAGACCTCCAGCTGGGTAGAATGGCTCTGGGATTTATGCTAGATGCTCATAAAGGTACCACAGGGGCACAATTCACTCTGAACACCCTACATCAGGCACTGATATAGCATGCTAATTCCAGAATAAGCCTAAATTTTTTACATATGGCACTTGTTACTCAAAAAGAAACTGTAGTGGAACAAAGTGCAGCTTATGTGTTATTTTCAGTTTTTGGCTAATGAGACACTTATATATGTTCTGGCTGAAGACCAGGATGGGAATGGTGAGGATCTCCAGCTAGAGAAAATAAAATACAAATGATCTTGGGTTGGTGAAGGAGCCAACTCAGGGTAATAGATGTCACTCTGAGAGGTAGAGGGACAGATTTCTCTCTCTATTAGAGGGTGTGCACATTTTCCAACGTGAATATCTATAGCAGTAATTCTCAAAGTGTGGTCCCTAGTAGGTAGGGCAACAGCATCAGAATCATATGGAAACTCACTTGAAATGCACATTCTTAGACTCCATCTGAAACCTAGTTAATTAGACACTCTGGGGGTAGAGACAAACCTTCTGGGTGAGTAGGATCCAACTGAAGTTTGAGACCCACTGACTTGCAGTGTTACAGCATTTATTTATCAGAGCAACCACATGAGTTAAGTATTATCATCTCTGTTTTGCACAAGATAAATCCAGGAGATCTCAATTAATGTGAAGTATCATACCCAAAATTACATAACTAGTAAATAATAAAATTGAGATTAAACCTGACTGTTGCATGGCTGAAGTTATGTATGCTTCCAGATATTTTAAACTGTTAACTGAATTTAATCTTTTGGTTAATAAATTTGGATATTTTCTTCAGAGGTGATTATCATATCATGAATATCATAGATCATATCATGACATGTCATATATCATGACATATGCAATGGATTGTATTATATCAAACTCTATATATTTTGCCTCTAACATAGCATTTAGGTGATATAAAAGGAGCTACATTCTACATGGAATTATATTGAAGAGCTTCCATATTAACCAGCTTCCCCTCCTCTTCCCTTTAGCTCTTTTTCTTCCACAATTTATTTTGAATTTCAGTGCTATGAAAGTTGAGAATAGTCCAATAAGCAACAGTATATCTTTATTTAGAATTACCAGTTAACATCTTGCCACATATGCTTTTTCTTTCTGTGTGTGTATAATCACATGTATCTCACATACATATATTTTCCTGAATTATTCAACATAAACTGCAGATAGTTTTAACAGTTCACCTTTAAATAATTTAACATATAAGCTAAGGACAGAGGCTTTCTCTAACACAACCACAAAACTGCTAGACACCAAATAAGCTTAGCATTTGTTCTGTAATACAATTAAAATATGTGGTTTATATTCAAATTTCTCCAGTTATTAAAGAAAAGGTTGCATATGTTTTTAAAGTTCAAGATTCAATCAAAATTATGTAATGCATTTTGCTGCCATGTCTTTTTCATCCTGTTTGTCTAGAGCCCTGCCTCTTTTTGTTTGCTTTTATGCCACTGGCATTTTTGGAGTGTGGGCTAGTTGTCTAAAAAATATCCCACTTCCCACTTGTGTACTTCCTGTTGTCTCACACTAGGAAGCACATGATGTCTGTTTGTGCCATTCTTGATGAGCAGTTTGGTTATTCAGTTAGGTGATGTCTGCTAGATCTCTGCAGCATAGAGATACTCCTTCCTCTTAGAAGTCAAAAGTGGTATATGTGATGGGATCATAGGATGGATTATCCTGCTCTTCAACAATTTTTCACTCAATGGGTTTAGTGTCTATGTGGATCTTTTTCTGAATCAGATATCACACAAGGGGTTGTAAAATGGTGATTTTTTTGGGAAGGCAGCTATGCTCACCACTGTATGACCAACACTGCACAAAATGGTGATTTTTAAAAAAATTATATTACTTCTACATTTATTTTCTAGCGTTCTTCTGGAAGGAAGAACCCCTTCCTCCATCATTTTCCCATTTTCCTCTCTTATTTTTGTATGTACTAAGTATTATGTATATATGTGTTATCACTATTTACTTTGATTATATTTTCTTAATAATGTCTTTAATTCATGTTTCAGGTTGATAAGTCTATTATCTTTTAATGCAGAAATACATCATAATTTTCAATTTATGATGCTAACTATATGGTCACTGGATTTATACCTAGATAGAATAAATAGAAAAGAGATTAGATAATTTGTGTATCAAATGGGTTGGTTCAGCCCTTTATCGTTCTAGTTGTTATTACTCCTTAGGACTTCTTTGATGTATTTTGGGCAAGAGGGATGGCCAGAGAGAATCACTTATATTTGATTTTTTAAAAAATTCCCATAATTATATCATACCTTAGACTTGGTTTCTGGTGGGTTTTTACATCTCTGTGAGTTCAGTAGTCTTTTCAAAGTATTTTATATACTTGTTAATGTGACATATTAACATGTTTGATATATATACATATATATTTAATTTTTATAGGAAGAGGTTCTTTATATTTCCTCTGGTGATGAGCCATCAGTTTTGTTTTTTTTTTTATCATTTTGGAACTTTCTAGATCTTTTTAAACTCAATTTTTTAATTGAAATCCAATTGACTTACAATATATTCTGGTGGGTTTTTACATCTCTGTGAGTTCAGTAGTCTTTTCAAAGTATTTTATATACTTGTTAATGTGACATATTAACATGCTTGATATATATACATATATATTTAATTTTTATAGGAAGAGGTTCTTTATATTTCCTCTGGTGATGAGCCATCAGTTTTGTTTTTTTTTTTATCATTTTGGAACTTTCTAGATCTTTTTAAACTCAATTTTTTAATTGAAATCCAATTGACTTACAATATTGTGTTCATTTCTACTATACAGCAAGGTGGTTCTGTTATATATACATATATATACATATGGATATATTATTTTTCTTTTTAAAATTTACTTTTAATTTTTTATTGGTATATAATTGCTTTATTGTGTTAGTTTCTGCTCTACAACAAAGTGAATCTACTATATATATACATATATCCCTTCCCTCTTGAACCTCTCTCCCGCTAGCCTCCATCCCACCCCCTAGGTCATCTCAGAGCACCGAGCTGAGTTCCCTGTGCCATATAGCAGCTTCCCACTAGTTATCTATCTTAACATGGTAGTGTATACATGTCAATCCTACTTTTCCAATCTGTCCCAAATTCTTTTCCATTATGGTTATCACAGGCTATTGAATACAGTTCCCTGTGATATACACGAGGACCTTGTTGTTTTCCCATCCTATATATAATAGTTCGGATCTGCTAACTCCAAACGTCCAGTCCTTCCCTCCTCTATCCCTGGTTTCCCCCTTAGCAACCACAAATCTGTTCTCTATGTTTGTGAGTCTGATTCTGAATGTTTCACAGATAAGTTCCTTTGTGTCATATTTCATATTTCACATATAAGAGATATCACGTGATATTTGTCTCTCTTTCTGACTTACTTCACTTAGTACAATAATCTCTAGGTCCATTCATGTGACTATACATGCCATTATTTCATTTTTTATGATTGAGTAGTCTTGATAAAAGTGAAAGAGGAGAGTGGAAAAGTTGGCTTAAAGCTCAACAGTCAGAAAACTAAGATCATGGCATCTAGTCCCATCACTTCATGGGAAATAGATGGGGAAACAGTGGAAACAGTGTCAGACTTTATTTTGGGGGGCTCCAAAATGACTGCAAATGGTGATTGCAGCCATGAAATTAAAAGACACTTACTCCTTGGAAGAAAAGTTATGACCAACCTAAATAGCATATTCAAAAGCAGAGACATTGCCAACAAAGGTCTGTCTAGTCAAGGCTATGGTTTTTCCTGTGATCATGTATGGATGTGAGAGTTGGACTGTGAAGAAAGCTGAGCATCGAAGAATTAATGCTTTTGAACTGTGGTGTTGGAGAAGACTCTTGAGAGTCCCTTGGACTG
>SJYX01020266.1:0-31452 GCA_006410675.1 Oreotragus oreotragus
AGGAGAAGGGGACGACTGAGGATGAGATGGCTGGATGGCATCATGGACTCAATGGACATGAGTCTGAGTGAACTTTGGGAGATGGTGATGAACAGGGAGGCCTGGCGTGCTGCCATTCATGGGGTCACAAAGAGTCGGACACGACTGAGCGACTGAACTGAACTGAACTGAAGTCACTGGAAATGTAAGCTACTATGTCACTGTGACATAGGGGACTGGAATGCAAAACTAGGAAGTCAAGAGATACCTGAGTAACAGGCAAGTTTGGCCTTGGAGTACAAAATGAAACAGGACAAAGGCTGAAAGAGTTTTGCCAAGAGAACATATTGCTCATAGCAAACACCCTCTTCCAACAACACAAGAGATGCTCATGGACATCACCAGATGGTCAATACTGAAATCAGATTGATTATATTCTTTGTAGCCAAAGGTGGAGAAGCTCAATACATTCAGTAAAAGCAAGACTGGAACTGACTGTGGCTCAGTTCATGAATTCCTTACTGCAAAATTTAGACTTAAATTGAAGGAAGTAGGGAAAACCACTAGACCATTCAGGTATGACCTAAATCAAATCCCTTATGATTATCCACTGAAAGTGACAAATAGATTCAAGGGATTAGATCTGATAGAGTTCCATAAATCTATGGACAGAGAGAGGCAGTCCTAAGATGGTAGAGGAATAGGATGGGGAAACCACTTTCTCTCCCACAAATTCACTGAAAGATCATTTGAATGCTGAGCAAGTACCACAGAACAACTTCTGAACGCTGGTAGAGAATACCAGGCACACAGAAAGGCAGCCTTCAAAAGGAGGTAGGACAAAATATAAAAGATGAAAAGAGAGACAAAAGAGTTAGGGATGGAGACCCGTCCCGGGGAGGGAGTCATAAAAGAGGAGAAGTTTCCTAACACTAGGAAACCCTCTCACTGGCGAGTCTGTGGGGAGTTTTGGAATCTCTGAGGGCAACATAACCGGGAGCAAACAATAAATAAATAAAACCCACAGATTTCGCACCTAACTGCAACTCCCAGTGGAGAAGTAGCCCAGACACTTGTGTCCACCATCAGCAAGCAGGGGCTGAACTGGGAGGCAGAGGTTGAACAGGGAGGCCCGTGCTGCATCGCTTAGGGTAAGGACTGGGCCGGAATGCCATGAGGGCAATCTGAGGGAGCTAACGTGAGATAGCAATGCAAAACATGGGATAGCCAGAGAGAGGAAAACAAAAAAAGAGAGGAAAGAGAGAGAGAGAGAAAACTTTCCCACGAAAAGCACTAAGCTAAGGCACTGCCAGGCCCGCTCACAGAACAAAGGACTGAGCAAATACCAGAGGAGAGCTAGCCTGCAGCGGACCAGCCAGTCCCCCGCCAGAGGCAGGGATGCAGGCGGGTGACAGACAGAGCCAGAAGGCAAGGGGCAAACTCGGCCCCAGAGATGCCATCCTCTACCAAACTGCGAGCAGGCTCACAGTTGCTAACCAAGTCTTCCTGGGATCCTGGATGGTTGACATCTGCCAGGGGGTCACAGCGAGAGATCAGCTCCCCAGAGGAGACACATGGCACACCTGAGATGGTGCTCCCGCTGCACACCCAGGACACTGAGCGGCTGGGACAGGGGAGGTGATAAGATGCACTGCTCCACCTGGGGAGTGTGTACTCACCAAGTACCTGGCCGCCTGAGCTACTTGGACCTGGGAGGGGCACAAAATGCGGGCCCAACAGAGTTTGTGCCTTTGTGGGGGTACCCGAGAACCTAAACCTGAGCAGCTTAGACCTGGGAAGTGCACGCAACCCAAGGCCCGCCTTAGACAGTTCCCCTGCAGAGCAACCTGGAACCTGGGCAGCATAGACAGGGAAAGTACACCCATCCATGAGCAGGGGCAAACCCAGTGTGGCCCAGACACTGCAAGCACTCCCCACACATGCCAGTGATATTTGTTTGCAGTGTTCCTCCCTTCCTGCAGCACAATTGAACAAGTGAGCCTAAATAAATTACTACCTTCGCCCCCTTGTGTCAGGGGAGAAGTTAGATACTGAAGAGCCTTGCAAACAGAGGAAGCCAAAATAAACAAAGAAGAGGGAACCGCTTTGGAAGTGACAGGTGTAACAGATTAAAACCCTGTAGTTTGCATTGGCTACATTGGAAGGGACCTATAGACCTTGAGAAGAAGTATAAGCTGGAACAAGGAACTATCTGAAACTGAACTGACTCCACACTGCCCTCAACAGCTACAGAGAAATTCCTAGATATATTTTACTATTATCATTTTTTAATTAAAAATTAAAAAAATAAGTCCTTTATTACTCCTTTAATTTTCATTTTTAAAACCTACTATTACCTTGCAAAAAAGACCCTATTTTTAAAGCAAATTTCATATTTTTTTAAATAACTTTTGTGATTTTGTTTTGTTAATATTGTATCTTTTGAGAGTCTAACCTCTACTCTAGCTTTTTAATCTTTGCTTTTTGGTATTTGTAAACAATCCTGTACCTTTAAGAATCCAATCTTCACAATGTATGGCAAAACCAATACAGTATTGTAAAGCAAAATAAAGTAAAAATAAAAATTAAAAAAAAGAATCCAATCTTTAGTACCCATTTTTACTTAGGAGTGTGATTACTGGCTTGATTGCTCTCTCCCCTTTTGACTTTCCTTTTTCTCTCCCAGGTCACTTCTGTCTCCTTCCCCCTCTTCCCTTTTCTACTTAACTCTGTGAATCTCTTTGGGTGTTCTGGGCTGTGGAGAACACTCAGGGAACTGATCTCAGGCTAGATCGGTCTCTCTCCTTTTGGCTCCCCTTACTCTCCTCCTGGTGACCTCTATCTTGTTACACCCTCTTCTCTTCTCTATGGAACTCCGTGAACCTCTCTGAGTGTTCCAGACTGTGGAGAGCACATAGGGCTAGACTGCACTCTCCCCTTTTGATTCCCCCTCTTCTCCTCTTGGTCACCTCTATCTCCTTCCTCCCTCTTCTCTTCTCCATGTAACTCTGTGAACCTCTCTGGGTGTCCCCCACTGTGGAGAATCTTTTCACCATTAACCTAGATGTTTTATCATCGGTGCTGTATGGATGGAGAAGTCTTGAGGCTACTGTAAGAATAAGACTGAAAGCCACAGAAGGAGGCTTAAATCCAAAACTTGAGAACACCAGAAAACTCCTCAGTCCAGGGAACATTAATCAACAAGAGCTCATCGAAAAGTTTCCATACCTATGCTGAAACCAAGCCCCACCCAAGAGCCATTAAGTTTCAGAGCAAGTTATACCAAGCTAATTCTCCAACAACACAGGAACATAACACTGAGCACCAAAATACAGGTGGCCAAAAGTCACCCCAAACCCATAGACACCTCAAAACTCACTACTGGACCCTTCACTGCACTCCAGAGAGAAGAGTTCCAACTCCACCCACAAAAACATGGATGCAAGCTTCCCTAACCAGGAAACCTTGACAAGCCACTTGTCCAATCCCACTCACAGGGAGGAACCTCCTCTACAATAAAGAGGAATCATAAACTTCCAGCATACAGAAAGGCCATGCCAAACACAGCAACCTAAACAAGATGAAAAGGCAGAGAAATATTCAGCAGGTAAAAGAACATGATAAAAGCCCACCAAACCATACAAAAGAGGAAGAGATATGGAGTTTACCTGAAAAAGAATTCAGAATAATGGTAGTAAAAATGATCTAAAATCTTGAAAACAAAACGGAGTTACAGATAAATAGTCTGGAGACAAGGATTGAGAAGATGCAAGAAAAGTTTAACAAGGACATAGAAGAAATAAAAAAGAGCCAATCAATAATGAAAAATGCAATAACTGAGGTCAAAAGCACTCTAGAGGGAACCAACAATAGAATAATGGAGGCAGAAGATAGGATAAGTGAGGTGGAAGAAGATAGAATGGTGGAAATAAATGAAGCAGAGAGGAAAAAAAAAAGAAAAGAAATGAGGACAACCTCAGAGACCTCTGGGACAATGTTAAATGTCCCAACATTCCAATCATAGGAGTCCCAGAAGAAGAAGATAAAAAGAAAGGCCATGAGAAAATACTTGAGGAGATAATAGTTGAAAACTTCCCGAAAATGGAGAAGGAAATAGCCACCCAAGTCCAAGAAACCTAGAGAGTCCCAAACAGGATAAACCTAAGGTGAAACATCCCAAGACACATTTTAATCAAATAAACAAAGATCAAACACAAAGAATAAATATTAAAAGAAGCAAGGGAAAAACAACAAATAACTTACAAAGGGATTCCCATAAGGATAACAGCTGATCTTTCAATAGAAACTCTTCAAGCAAGAAGGGAATGGCAGGACATACTTAAAGTGATGAAAGAGAAAAACCTACAGCCAAGATTACTGTACCCAGCAAGGATCTCATCCAAATATGAAGGAGAAATCAAAAGCTTTACAGACAAGCAAAAGCTGAGAATTCAGCACCATCAAACCAGCTCTTCAACAAATGATAAATGATCTTCTCTAGACAGGAAACAGAAAATGTTTATAAACTCAAACCCAAAACAACAAAGTAAGTGGCAATGGGACCATACTTATCAATAATTACCTTAAAAGTAAATGGGTTGAATACAGACAAGCAAAAGCTGAGAATTCAGCACCATCAAACCAGCTCTTCAACAAATGATAAATGATCTTCTCTAGACAGGAAACAGAAAATGTTTATAAACTCAAACCCAAAACAACAAAGTAAGTGGCAATGGGACCATACTTATCAATAATTACCTTAAAAGTAAATGGGTTGAATGGCCCAACCAAAAGACAAAGACTGGCTGAATGGATTAAAAAAACAAGAGACCCAACTCAAAGCTAGGGACACATTCAGGCTGAAAGTGAATGGCTGGAAAAAAATATATCACACAAGGAAAGAAAGAAAAGAAAGAAAGTGAAGTCATTCAGTCGTGTCTGACTCTTTGCGACTCCATGGAGTGTAGCCCACTGGGCTCCTCCATTCACTGAATTTTCTAGATAAGAGTACTGAAGTGGGTTGCCATTTCCTTCTCTAGGGGATTTTCCCAGCCCAGGGATCAAACCCAGGTTTCCCGCATTGCGGGCAGATGCTTTACCCTCTGAGCCACCAGGGAATCCCATTATCATGTAAATGGAGACCAAAAGAAAGCAGAAGTAGCAATACTCATATCAGAAAAAATAGACTTTGAAATAAAGGCCATGAAAAAAACAAAGAAGGATACTATATAATGATCAAAGGATCAATCCAAGAAGAAGATATAACAATTATAAATATATATACACCCAACATAGGAGTGCAGCAATATGTAAGGCTGCTACTGCCGCTGCTAAGTCGCTTTAGTCGTGTCCGACTCTGTGCGACCCCATAGACGGCAGCCCACCAGGCTCCACCGTCCCTGGGATTCTCCAGGCAAGAACACTGGAGTGGGTTGCCATTTCCTCCTCCAATGCATGAAAGTGAAAAGTGAAAGTGAAGTTTTTCAGTCATGTTCAACTCTTAGTGACCCCATGGACTGCAGCCTACTAGGCTCCTCTGTCCATGGGATTTTCCAGGCAAGAGTACTGGAGTGGGTTGCCATTGCCTTCTCCAATATGTAAGGCAAATGATAACAAATATGAAAGGGGAAATTAACAGGAACACAGTAACAGTGGGAGACTTTAATACCCCACTCACACCTATGCATAGATCAACTAAACAGAAAATTAACAAGGAAATACAAACTTTAAATGATACAATAGACCAGTTAGACCCTGTCTCTTATACACATCTGGTGTTCTGGGCTGTGGAGAACACTCAGGGAACTGATCNAAGAAATAAAAAAAACAAATCAAAATATGCATAGAAATGAATGAAAATGAAAACACAACAATCCAAAACCTATGGGAGTCAGTAAAAGAAGTGCTAAGGGGAAGGTTCATAGCAATAGAAGTCTATCTCAAGAAACAGGAGAGAAATCAAATAAATAACCTAACTACACCTAAAACAACTAGGAAAAAAAAAAGAAAAGAAATGCAGCACCCCAGGGTTAGTAGAAGGAAAGAAATTGTAAAAATTAGGGCAGAAATAAATGCAAAAGAAATAAAGGAGACCATAGCCAAAATCAATAAAGCTAAAAGTTGGTTCTTTGAGAAGATAAATAAAATAGACAGATGATTAACCAGACTCATCAAGAAAAAAAGGGAGAAAAATCAAATCAACAAAATTAGAAATGAAAATGGAGAAATCACAACAGGTAACACAGAAATACAAAGGACCATAAGAGACTACTATCAGCAATTATATGACAATAAAATGGACAACTTGGAAGGAATGGACAAATTCTTAGAAAAGTATAACTTTCCAAAACTGAATGGCTACTATCAACAAGTCTACAAATAATAAACACTGTAGAGGGTGTGGAGAAAAGGGAACCCTCTTACACTGTTGGTGGGAATGCAAACTAGTATGGCTACTATGGAGAACAGTGTGGAGATTCCTTAAAAAACTGGAGATAGAGCTGCTATACACCCAGCAATCCCACTGCTGGGCATACACACTGAGGAAAACAGAATTGAAAGAGACACATGTACCCCATTGTTCCTTGTGGCACTGTTTATAATAGCCAGGACATGGAAGCAACCTAGATGTCCATTGGCAGATAAATGGATAAGAAAGCTGTGGTACATATACACAATGGAATATTACTCAGCCATTAAAAAGAATGCATTTGAATCAGTTCTAATGAGGTGGATGAAACTGGAGCCTAATATACAGAGTGAGTAATCAGAAAGAAAACATCAATCAATATGGTATATTAACACATATATATGGAATTTAGAAAGATGGTAACAATGACCCTATATGTGAGACAGCAAAAGAGACACAGATATAAAGAACAGACTTTTGAACTCTGTGGGAGAAGGCGAGGGTGGGATGATTTGAGAGAATAGCATTGAATCATGTATATTACCATATGTGAAATAGATCACCAGTGCAAGTTTGATGCATGAAACAGGGCACTCAAAGCCAGTGCACTGGGACAACCCAGAGGGATGGGAAGGGGAGAAAGGTGGAAGGGCAGTTTGGGATAGGTGACACATGTACACCCATGGCTGATTAATGTCAATGTATGGCAAAACCCACCACAATATTGTAAAGTAATTAGCCTCCAATTAAAATAAATAAATTAAAAAAAAGGCAGAGGAACCAGAGATCAAATTGCCAACATTCGTTGGATCATAGAAAAAGCAAGAGAATTCCAGAGAAACATCTACTTCTGCTTCATTGACTATGCCATAGCCTTTGATAGTGTGGATAACAACAAAGTGTGGAAAATTTGTAAAGAGATGGGGATATCAGACCACCTTATCTACCCCCTGAGAAACCTGTATTCAGGTCAAGAAGCAACAGTTAGAACCAGACATGGAACAAAATATCAGACATGGAACAAAATATTGGTTCTAAATTGGGAAAGGAGTACATCAAGGCTGTATATTGTCACCCTGATTACTTATCTTATATGCAGAGTGCATCATGCAAAATGCTGGGCTGGATGAAGCACAAGCTGATATCAAGATTGCTAGGAGAAATATCAATAACTTCAGATATGCAGATGACACCACCCTTATGACAGAAAACAAAGAGTAACTGAAGAGCCTCTTGATAAAAGGTAAAAGAGGCAAGTGAAAAAGCTGGCTTAAAACTCAACATTCAAAAAATGAAGATCATGGCATTCAGTCCCATCACTTAATAGATGGGAAAACAATGGAAGCAGTGACAGACTTTTCTTGGGCTCCAAAATCACTGCAGATGGTGACTGCAGCCATGACATTAGAAGATGCTTGCTCCTTGGAAGAAAAGTTATGACCAACCTAGATGGCATATTAAAAAGCAGAGACATTACCTAACCAAGAAAGGTACATATCATCAAAACTATGTTTTTTCCAGTAGTCATGTATGGATGTGAGAGGTGGACCATAACGAAGGCTGAGTGCCAAAGAACTGATGCTTTTGAACTGTGGCATTGGAGAAGACTCTTTCAAGGAGTCAATCCTAAAGGATATCAGTCCTGAATATTCATTGGAAGGACTGAGCCTGAATATTCATTGGAGAAGGCAATGGCACCCCACTCCAGTACTCTTGCCTAGAAAATCCCATGGACAGAGGAGCCTGGTGGGCTGCAGTCCATGGAGTTGCAAAAAGTGGGACACGACTGAGCGACTTCACTTTCACTTTTCACTTTCATGCATTGGAGAAGGAAACGGCAACCCACTCCAGTATTCTTGCCTAGAGAATCCCAGGGACGGGGGAGCCTGGTGGGCTGCTGTCTCTGGGGTTGCACAGAGTTGGACACAACTGAAGTGACACAGCAGAGCCTGAAGCTGAAGCTCCAATACTATGGCCACCTGATGTGAAGAGCTGACTCTTTAGGAAAGACCCTGATGCTGAGAAAGATTGAAGGCAGGAGGAGAAGGGACCGACAGAGGACGAGATGGTTGGATGGCATCACCAACTCAATGGACATGAGTTTGAGCAAGCTCTGGGTGTTGGTGATCGACAGGGAAGCCTGGCATGCTGTAGTCCATGGGGTCTCAAAGAGCTGGACACAACTGAGAGACTGAACTGAACTGACTTGACTTAGGTCTATTTAGCACCAAAGCTCATTTTCATAATTACACCACAGTGTCTACAAATAAGGACGAGATGGTTGGATGGCATCACCAACTCAATGGACATGAGTTTGAGCAAGCTCTGGGTGTTGGTGATCGACAGGGAAGCCTGGCATGCTGTAGTCCATGGGGTCTCAAAGAGCTGGACACAACTGAGAGACTGAACTGAACTGACTTGACTTAGGTCTATTTAGCACCAAAGCTCATTTTCATAATTACACCACAGTGTCTACAAATAGTAAACTGTACTTGAAACTACTCAGAATCATTAGAAATAAGTGCAAACTGAATTATTAGATAAGTTTCACTTGTCTTAAGTTACTAGTAATGATAAGGCTGCTTAATGCTGGTCAGGCTTCCAAGAATCAGGAATATTTATGTATTGCTGATAGCTATATAATTAGTATAAATCTTTATAGATAACAATTTGGCATTATGCATATGGAGTTATACAGGAATCTAGAAATAGTGCCGATGGTCCTATGTGCAGTCAGCAAAAGAGACAGAGACATAAATAACAGACTTTTAGACACAGTGGGAGTATTTAAGAGAATACTTAAATACTTAAATACACAGTGGGATGATTTAAGAGAATAGCACTGAAACATATACATAACAATGTGTAAAACAGATAGCCAGTGGGAGTTTGATGTATGATGTAGTAGTACTCATTTCCTCCTCCAGGGGATCTTCCTAACCCAGGGACTGAACTCACATCTCCTGTGAATTTTGCATTGCAGGCAGAAGATTCTTTACCATTTCAGCCATCCAGGAAGCCCACAAAGACATATAAGTGCTATAAGGAAAATTTAGAGAAGAGCTAACACCTATCCTACTCAAACTCTTCCAGAAAATTGCAGAGGAAGGCAAACTCCCAAACTCATTCTATGAGGCCAATCACTGCAGATGGTGACTGCAGCCATGAAATTAAAAGATGCTTACTCCTTGGAAGAAAAGTTATGACCAACCTGGATAGTATATTCAAAAACAGAGACATTACTTTGCCGACTAAGGTCCATCTAGTCAAGGCTATGGTTTTTCCTGCGGTCATGTATGGATGTGAGAGTTGGACTGTGAAGAAGGCTGAGTGCCGAAGAATTGATGCTTTTGAACTGTGGTGTTCAAAGAGTCCCTTGGACTGCAAGGAGATCCAACCAGTCCATTCTGAAGGAGATCAGCCCTGGGATTTCTTTGGAAGGAATGATGCTAAAGCTGAAACTCCAGTACTTTGGCCAGCTCATGCAAAGAGTTGACTCATTGGAAAAGACTCTGATGCTGGGAGGGATTGGGGGCAGGAGGAGAAAGGGACGACCGAGGATGAGATGGCTGGATAGCACACGGACTCAATGGACGTGAGTCTGAGTGAACTCTGGGAGATGGTGATGAACAGGGAGGCCTGGCGTGCTGCGATTCATGGGGTCCCAAAGAGTCAGACATGACTGAGCGAATGAACTGAACTGAACTGAACCATCACCCTAATACCAAAACCAGACAAAGTAGCCACAAAAAAAGAAAACTACAGGCCAATATCACCGATGAACATAGATGCAAGAATCCTCAACAAAATTCTAGCAAACAGAATCCAACAACATATTAAAAAGATCATACATCATGACCAAGTGGGCTTTATCCTAGAGATGCAAGGATTCTTCAATATTTGCAAATCAATCAATGTGATATACTACATTAACACACTGAAAATTAAAAACCACATGATTATCTCAACAGATGCAGAGAAAGCCTTTGACAATATTCAGTATCCATTTATGATAAAAACTCTCCAGAAGGAAGGCATATAAGGAACATAACTCAACATAATAAAAGCCATATATGACAAACCCACAGCATACATTATCCTCAATGGTGAAAAACTGAAAGCATTTCCTCTAAAATCAGGAACAAGACAAGGGTGCCCACTCTCACAACTACTATTCAACATAGTTTTGGAAGTCCTAGGCACAGCAATCAGAGAAGAAAAAGAAATAAAAGGAATCCAAATTGGAAAAGAAGTAAAATCTCACTGTTTGCAGATGACATGATCCTCTACATAGAAAGTCCTAAAGATACCACCAGAAAATTATTAGAGCTAATCAGTGAATATACTAAAATTGCAGGATATAAAATTAATACACAGAAATCCCTTGCATTCCTATATGCTAACAATGAGAAAACAGAAAGAGAAGTTAAAGAAACAATCACATTCACCATTGCAATGGAAATAATAAAATACTTAAGAATATATCTACCTAAAGAAACAAAAGACCTATACAGAGAAAAAAATAAAACACTGATGAAAGAAATCAAAGATGGCACAAATAGATGGAGGAATATACCATGTTTGTGGATCAGAAGAATCAATATAGTGAAAATGAGTACCCAAAGCAATCTATAGATTCAGTGCAATCCCTATCAAGCTATCAATGTTATTTTTCACAGAACTAGAACAAACAATCTCACAATTTGTATGGAAACACAAAAAACCTAGAATAGCCAAGGTAATCTTGAGAAGGAAGAATGGAAGTGGAGGAATCAATCTGCCTGACATCAGACTATACTACAAAGCCACAGTTATCAAGACAGCATGGTAGTGGCACAAAGTCAGAACTACAGATCAATGGAACAAAATAGAAAGTCCAGAGATAAATCCACGCACCTATGGACACCTTATCTTTGACAAAAGAGGCAAAAATATACAGTGGAGAAAAGACAATCTCTTTAACAAGTGGTTCGGGGAAAACTGGTCAACTACCTGTAAAAGAATGAAACTAGAACACTTTCGAACACCATACACAAAAATAAGTTCAAAATGGATTCGGTTCAGTTCAGTTCAGTCACTCAGTCATATCCAACTCTTTGTGACCCCAAGGACTGCAGCACGCCAGGCTTCCCTGTCCATCACCAACTCCTGGAGTTTACTCAAATTCATGTCCATTGAGTCCATGATGCCATCCAACCATCTCATCCTGTCATCCCCTTCTCCTCCTGCCTGCAATCTTTCCCAGCATCAGGGTTCTTTCAAATGAGTCAGCTCTTCACATCAGGTGGCCAAAGTATTGGAGTTTCAGCTTCAACATCAGTCTTTCCAATGAACACTCAGGACTGACCTCCTTTAGGATGGACTGGTTGGATCTCCTTGCAGTCCAAGGGACTCTCAAGAGTCTTCTCCAATGCCACAGTTCAAAAGCATCAATTCTTTGGTGCTCAGCTTTCTTTATAGTCCAACTCTCACATCCATACATGACTACTGGAAAAGCCGTAGCCTTGACTAGATAGACCTTTGTTGGCAAAGTCATGTCACTGCTTTTTAATGCTGTCCAGGTTGGTGATAACTTTCCTTCCAAGGAGTGTCTTTAACTTCATGGCTGCAATCACCATCTGCAGTGATTCTGGAGTTCAGAAAATTAAAGGCTGCCATTGTTCCCCATTCCACTGATTCCCCATCTATTTGTCACGAAGTGATGGACTGGATGCCATGATCTTAGTTTTCTGAACGTTGAGCTTTTAGCCAACTTTTCCACTCTCCTCTTTCACTTTCATCAACAGGCTCTTTAGTTCTTCACTTTCTGCCATAAGGGTGGTGTCATCTGCATATCTGAGGTTATTGATATTTCTCCTGGCAATCTTGATTCCAGCTTGTGCTTCATCCAGCCCAGCGTTTCTCATGATGTACTCTGCATATAAGTTAAATCAGTAGGGTGACAACATACAGCCTTAAAGTACTCCTTTTCCTATTTGGAACTGGTCTGTTGTTCCATGTCCAGTTCTAACTTGTGTGAGATGAGTGCAGTTGTGCACTAGTTTGAGCATTCTTTGGCATTGCCTTTCTTTGGGATTGGAATGAAAACTGACTTTTTCCAGTCCCATGGCCCTATGAATGCAGCACTTTCACAGAATCATCTTTTAGGTTTTTAAATAGCTCAACTGGAATTCCATCACCTCTACTACCTATTTTTGTAGTGATGCTTCCTAAGGCCCATTTGACTTCCCATTCAAGGATGTCTGGCTCTAGGTGAGTGATCACACTATTGTGATTATGTGGGTTGCGAAGATTTTTTTTTTTTTTGTACAGTTCTTTTGTCTATTCTTGCCATCTCTTCTTATCTTCTGCTTCTGTTAGGTCCATACCAGTTCTGTCCTTTATTGTGCCCATCTTTGCATGAAATGTTCCCTTGGTATCTCTAATTTCCTTGAAGAGATCTCTAGTCTTTCCCATTCTATTGGATTAATGATCTAAATATAAGTCCAGAAACTATAAAACTCTTAGTGGAAAACGTAGGCAGAACACTCTCTGACATAAATCACAGCAAGATCCTCCATAATCCACCTGCTAGAGTAATGAAAAAAAAAAACTAAAATAAACAAGTGGGACCTAATTAAACTTAAAAGCTTTTGCACAATGAAGGAAAGTGTAACCAAGTTGAAAAGGCAACCTTCAGAATGGGAGAAAATATAGCAAATGAAGCAACTGACAAAGAATTAATCTCCAAAATATACATGTAGCTCAATACCAGAAAAAAGAAAGACCTAAGCAAAAAGTGGGAAAAGAACTACACAAACATTTCTCCAAAGAAGATATACAGATGGCTAACAAACACATGGAAAGATGCTCAATAGCACTCATTATCAGAGAAATGCAAACCAAAACCACAATGAGGTACCATCTTACGCTAGCCAGAATGGCTGCCATCAAAAAGTCTATAAAGCATAAATGATGGAGAGCATCTGGAGAAAAGGGAACCCTCTTACACTGTTGGTGGGAATGCAAACTAGTGCAGCCACTATGGAGAAGAGAGATAAGATTCCTTAAAAAAACTGGAAATAGAACTGCCATATGACCCAGGAATCCCACTGCTGGTATACACACCAAGGAAAGCAGAATTGAAAGAGACATATGTACCTCCATGTTCACTGCAACACTGTTTACAACAGCTGGAACATGGAAACATGGAAGCAACCTAGATGTCCATCAGCAGATGGATAAGGAAATAGTGGTACATATACACAATGGAATATTACTCAGCTATAAAAAAGAACATATTTGAGACAGTTCTAATGAGGTGGATGAAACTGGAGCCTAGTATACAGAGTGAAGTAAGCCAGAAAGAAAAACACCAATATAGTATATTAACACACATATATATGGAATTTAGAAAGATGGTAACAACCACCTTATGTGCAAGACAGCAAAAGAGACATGATGTAAAGAACAGACTTTTTGACTATGTGGGAGATGGCNTCTAATGAGGTGGATGAAACTGGAGCCTAGTATACAGAGTGAAGTAAGCCAGAAAGAAAAACACCAATATAGTATATTAACACACATATATATGGAATTTAGAAAGATGGTAACAACCACCTTATGTGCAAGACAGCAAAAGAGACATGATGTAAAGAACAGACTTTTTGACTATGTGGGAGATGGCGAGGGTGGGACCATGTGAGAGATAGCATTGAAAGGTGTATATTACCATATATAAATAGATGAGTAGTGTAAGTTTGATGCATGAAGCAGGGCACTCAAAGCTGGTGCTCTGGGACAACCCAGAGGGATAGGGTGGGGAGGGAGGTGGGAGGAGGTTTCAGGATGGTGGGACACATGTACACCCATGTCTGATTCATGTCGATGTATGGCAAAACCCACCACAATATTGTAAAGTAATTAGCCCCCAATTAAATAAATTAATTAATTTTAAAAAAGAGCTATAAAGAGTTCAACTCTGAGCTTCCAATTCAAGATAGTGGAGTAGAAGGACTTGTGCTAATCTCCTCCTGAGAACACCAAAATCTCAACTAACTGCTGAACAGCTGTTGACAGGAGGATGCTGGAAGCCATCAAAAAAAAAAAAAAAAGCTAATCCAAGTCCAAAGACAAAAAAGAAACTCCAATGGGATGGTAGGAGGGAGCACAGACATGATAAAATTAAAATCGGCTGCCAGGTGGGTGATCCACAGTCTGCAGAACAATAATACCAAGTAAGTTTTCCCATTGTTGTGAAGGTTCTGAACCCCCATGTCAGGCTTCCCAGCCTGGGAATCCAACAAAGGGACTGGGAATCCTCAGGAAATCTGACCTTGAAGACCAGACTTCCACACGACTGAGGGAAGCAAGAGACTCCATTATTGGAGGGGACATACAAAACATTGTGCACACCAGGACCCAGGGGAAAGGAGCAATGATCCTACAGGAGATTGAGTTAGACCTACCTGTGAGTGTTGGAGGGTCTCCTACAAAGGTGTGGGTTGGCAGGTATGATAGAGAAATCAAAAGCTTTCCAGGTAAGCAAAAGTTAAGAGAATTTAGCACAACCAAACCAGGTTTACAAAAAATACTAAAGAAACTTCTCTAGGTAGGAAACACAAGAGAAGGAAAGACCCACACAAAACAAATCCAGAACAACTAAGAAAATGGTAATAGGATCATACATATTGATAATTACCTTAACTGCAAATAGATCAAATGCACCAACCAAAAGAAACAGACTGGCTGGACAGATGAGAACATGCGCATATATGCATGTCCACTTACCATGTTACTCCACTAAACCTCCCAAATTTTATGTAATTATTTTATATTGTTAGGTTAATCATGTTTCCATTATAGTTTGCAATTGTAATTATATTTTTTGTCTGGCTATTGACTGTGAAAACTGATAAACATCTTTTTCTATTGTGATTATGTAGCTATCATTCACATAATACCATTGTAACATGATTGGTCAATAGAAAATAATAGAATTTTATGTTTCCCAATTTCTCCATCTCTTTTGGCTGCTGTTGTTGTTCTTTCTCAAGCCTTTATCAAGGACAGTAGAAAAGTTTTTGTGTATCCAAAATTACTGCAGATGGTGACTGCAGCCATGAAATTAAAAGACACTTGCTCCTTGGAAGAAAAGTTATGACCAACCTAGACAGCATATTGAAAAGCAGAGACATTACTTTGCCAACGAAGGTCTGTCTAGTCAAGGCTATGGTTTTTCCAGGGGTCATGAATGGGTGCGAGTTGGACTGTGAAGAAAGCTGAGTGCAGAAGAATTGATGCTTTTGAACTATGGTGTTGGAGAAGTCTCTTGAGAGTCCCTTGGACTGCAAGGAGATCCAATCAGTCCATTCTGAAGGAGAACAGTCCTGGGTGTTCTTTGGAAGGAATGATGCTGAAGCTGAAACTCCAGTACTTTGGCCACCTCATTCGAAGAAGTGACTCATTGGAAAAGACTCTGATACTGGGAGGGATTGGGGGCAGGAGGAAAAGGGGACGACAGAGAATGAGATGGCTGGATGGCATCACTGACTTGATGGACGTGAGTTTGAGTGAACTCTGGGAGATGGTGATGGACAGGGAGGCCTGGCGTGCAGCGATTCATGGGGTCACAGAGTCAGACACGACTGAGCAACTGAAGTGATATATATGTGTGTGTGTATATATATATATATAATGCATTATATATTTTTTTAAAAATTTGTGAATTTTTGCCTAAATAATTCATGACATTTTGATTCCACTTGTTTGACTTAGTATGAATAGAATGCTAGATTTCTAATCTATATTCACTGAAAACTTGATATAGTTTCATGTATTTTGGCATCTAGTATTACTGCTCAAAGTCTAGAAAATTTATTATCTTAGTGATTAAAAAAAAGATTGAATGAGGCTTGAAACTTCTAATCCAATTCTGAGAATATAAAGAAATGCTATGTTGTAAAAAGAAAATCTGAAAATTAACAAGTGATACAGTATTATTAAGTTCAAATTTGTTCAAATTGCACAAAATTTTATTAATGTCCACTATTTATTTTCATAGCTTATTCACGACTCCACGTTGTATTTAATTGCATTGAGCAGCTTCAGCTACATGCAACAAATTCTGGTAAATTAAAAAATTTTCATTCTATTATAAATATCTTCTAATTTTCTTTGTTATATCTTCTTAGATACACCCATCATTTAAAAGTGGACATTTAATTTCCAATTATGGGATTTTGTTTAAAGTATCTTTAATATTAATTTCTCAGTTGGATACTAATTTCTCATTTAAATTCTTCTTCACAATCACCCTTTTTTTTCCAGTCTAACTTTATTTAGGCTTTCGATCGCTAAATTGAAGATCTCTCTTGGTAAATGGTATATTGCACTTGAAAATGTGTGGGTTATTTTCAAATATCTTTTGATATTGATTTCTAACATAATTCCACAGTGATAAGAGCACAGATTGTCTAATTCCAATATCTTTAGACCATTAAATTTTTGCATCTTATTTCCTTAAATATGTTCCAGTGTCTTCTAGATTACAGTCTATCAGTTCAGTTCAGTCGCTCAGTCTTGTCTGACTCTTTGTGACCCCATGAATCGCAGCACGCCAGGCCTCCCTGTCCATTACCAATTCCCAGAGTTCACTCAGACTCACATCCATCGAGTCCGTGATGCCATCCAGCCATCTCATCCTCTGTCGTCCCCTTCTCCTGCTCCCAATTCCTCCCAGCATCAGAGTCTTTTCCAATGAGTCACTTATTCGCATGAGGTGGCCAAAGTACTTGAGTTTCAGCTTCAGCATCATTCCTTCCAAAGAACACCCAGGACTGATCTCCTTTAGAATGGACTGGTTGGATCTCCTTGCACTCCAAGGGACTCTCAAGAGTCTTCTCCAACACCACAGTTCAAAAGCATCAATTCTTCGGCACTCAGCTTTCTTCACAGTCCAACTCTCACACCCATACATGACCACTGGAAAAACCATAGCCTTGACTAGACAGACCTTTGTTGGCAAAGTAATGTCTCTGCTTTTGAATATGCTATCTAGGTTGGAACTTGGGTATAATTTGTATCCTACTGTTGCATGAAAATTGTATAAATCTTAATTATGCTGAATTGGTTCACAGTGCTTTTTAGGTCTACTATATCTACTTCTCTGTATATTCATTCTATTAATTTTTGAGGGTTTGATATTGAAACTCCAACTAAAAATCTGAATTTACTTTAAAAATAATTGTAATAGATAGTGGAGCTATATGTAACTGTATTTTCCAAGTCTCCTGTGTTATCATACTTTCATAATTAAAAAAAAAAAGACTTCAACCCTTTCACTCTATAATCCATTCATAAAAATGTATCTAAAGGATCAGATTCAGGTAAAGATTTATGTATAAAGATACTCATGAAGTCATTATTTATAATACACAGATCACTGAAAATAGACTAAATATCAAAGTGAAATGAATAAATTATGGCATATTCAGACACTGTTCTGCTATTAGTTTCAAAAAGCATATATTGATATGGGAAAATATGAAAATGTAAAAGCAGTATACTTTGAAAAGTTTTAATTATATACACATATACATAAAAATGTAGTATATAGTAAAATTATGGGATATTTTATTTTTCTTCTTCGTACTTCTATTTCATCTATTTTCTAGTAGATGGAAGTATTTTTATAATAAAGAAAAACTAATCTTAACGGCCATATTTTCCATCCATCACACCCTAATACAGATCCTTATTTAAGCATAAACTGATTTAGTTCTGGCTGCATTATCTGAACATATTGAATCTAACTTATTCTTGAAATGTTTTTCTGAATTAAAAAAAAATTAGTATCATTTTGGTTCAACACAGTAAAAATGAGAAAATAAATCTGTAGTCCTATCTAAACAAAACACAGGACAGGTTTTATACATTCTTACCTAGAGTTCTTAACATGGTGGTATCACCTTAGGCAATATTACTCTCAAATATAACAAGGAAGGTGCTGTTTTGGGTGTATGACAAAACTTTGTTGAAAGTTATGAAGTAAAGATCAGTTCTAACCTGTTGGTCCTCCCTGCTTGTGGCTGTGTTTCACTAGATGGGGTCTTTGATGCTACTGTTTGGAAGCCTGGTAAGTTTTATTAACACTATCACTTCATCATCATTAACAGGGCCTCAAAGGCAAAATAATTTTAAATACACCTATGTCACAAAATCATCTCATGGACACTCAGAATGTCAGATTTAAATGAGGATGTAACAATCGTCTAGTTTATGGAATCATTAAATCAAGTGTCCATTATTACTAGGTAACATCAATGGATGCAGTAGGTGTCGACAAAAAAAATGCACAACCTAACAGTTGAGAATTGTTTTATTTGGTGGACAAAATTGAGGCCTTAACCCCAGAGGACAGCCTCTCAGGTAGCTCTGAGGGACTGCTCTGAAAGGGAGCAGTAGTTCTGCAATAGAAACCAGGTAGCTTGAATTTAAAAAAAAAAAAAAAATTACAATTAAAGGAAACCAGACTTCTAAAGTTGATGAATTAGATGCTTTTGTGTGTATGGGCTCATCAAAATTACTCTTTTGATATACAGCTTAACTAGTAGGGCCAGTATCCTGCTTTTCTCCATTGTGGATCACCTCAGGATGCACTGTTAGGGGTGGCTGCAGTGGCTGCTGGCTTGCAGGCTGCAACATCCTCCTGTTTACTGATATGGCAGGTGACAATTTTCATGCACATAGGTCATTAGTAAGTAAACACTTCCCTTCCACAAACAAGGCACTCTCTCCATACCTCCAACCAAATGAATATTAAATAATACATGTAGCTACCATGGTTCCTCAATTTTGAAAGAGATATGGGTTCAAGAAATATATTGCTTCCTTTTCAACTACATCATAAGACAAACGAAATAATCTGAGTTTCAGGGGGACAAGTACTACACTGGAAAAACAGAAAATGAATGCTCCAATCTCACACCAGTCAGAATGGTCATCATCAAAAAGTCTACAAAGAATAAATGCTGGAAAAGGTTTGGAGAAAAGGGAGCCCTCCTAAATTGTTGGCAGGAATGTAAACTGGTGCAGCCACCACGGTGAACAGTATGGAGGTTCCTTGAAAAACTAGAGTTACCATATGATCCAGCAATCCCACTCCTGGGCATATATCCAAAGAACACTACTTCAAAAAGACACATACACCTCAATGTTCATAGCAGTACTATTTACAATAGCCAAGACATGGAAGCAATTTAAGTGTTAATTGATAGATGAATGGATAAAGATATGGTAATATATATATAGTTATAAAAAGAATGAAATAATGCTATTTGCAGCAACATGGATGGATCTAGAGATTAACATACTAAGTCAGACAAATATATCACTTATATGTGGAATCTAAAAAATTATATAAATGAACTTATTTATAAAACAGAAACGGATTCACAGACATAGAAAACAAACTTATGGTTACCAAAGGAGAAAGCGAGGGGCGGAGGGGAGACATAAATTCAGAGCTTGAAATGAACATATACCCACTACATATAAAACACCAAGTTCCTGCTGTATAGCACAGGGAATTATATCAATATCTTGTAATAATCTATAATGGAAAGAAATCTGAAAATGTGTATGTAATAAAAGAACAAAAAGTATACACACATATAACTGAATCACTTTGCTGTACACCAGAAACTAATTCCACATTGTAAACCAACTATACTTCAATTAAAAATAAAAACCAAAACACAAATTGATAGTATTGCATTGTGTAAATGTACCAAATTTACTTACTTGGTCTCTCCTAATGGGTTTATTTTCCAAGTGTTCTGTTCTTATAATGAGTAATGCTGATGTCCATATTTTTATTACACATGTATTTTCACAAATGCTCCCCACACCCATTTGTTGTCATTGTCTTTGCTTGTGGTATGTATAAAGATCAATTTTGCTTCAACTGTATGTGCTCAAGTTTATCAAACATTAAAGAGACAAAAAGAAAAGATGAATACTCCATCAAAAAGGGGCAGGTTGCTACTCAGCTCTTGCTGACTGTTCACATGTGGAATTTCTCACAAAGACAGAAATCTGGTTTTCTACATGAAATCACTTAAGTGCTGGCAACTGATTCAAAATGTGTGAAAAAGTATTCTGCAGGTCAAAAAGACGTGTATCTGAAAACTGGTTATAGTTTAGTTTGCAACCTTGCTCTAACCCAACTTTCTACCTTGGGGATGATGGATAAAATCAGACTAAATGACCTGATTTTTGCTAGAGGTCACTCGGGTGATAGAACAGGGATAACAGCTCAGATTTATGGTAGTTACAACTGGAGAATTTTCTGTCCTGCAGAGAATTTCCTACATTTAGGCAAGTGAAGTATCCCATAAACTGTTAAATATTATTTAATGGCAGATTTAAAGGCCTGGCTCTGCCTTCAATAATATAAAATGCAATGTAAAAGTATTTCTTACATAGCACATCCTATACCACATCCACGAAATTATCAATGAAAAGTATAGGTCTTTATCCACCCATAAAGTAACATTTCAAAAAAGAATTTTAAAACGAAACATGAAACTTCTCTGTATGTTTAAGTGTGTCATCTTCAATTTAACATTTTGAAATTTATAGTCTTTGAAATGTTAATACAATTGACAAAGATACTGGGAAACATTAAACAGTTTTTCTTGTTACATTACATTTTGCTGTTTTGCTAAATTTGCAGAAGTTTGGAATAAGTTTTTAAAAATCTAGTATTATTGCATGTTAATCACCTTGAGTTAACACTTAGTGTCATATAGTCTGCTAACAAGAGTCAAAACTTTTGCCAAGTAGCTTCACATTTCAACATTTCTTGCATTAAAACATTATGCTTAGTATGGTGGAAATCCACTTGTACTTTATTTTTATAATTCATAAGTAGGCATACAAGGTGAATGCAAAGTTGTCTAGAAATAAATTCCTCCTTAGTCAAATGCCAAACCCTGGGCACAACAAAGGCCCACAAAACCAACAGAGAGCATGAATTACTTACAGTATTAGACAACACTAGCAAATGTGGGAGGGGGAAATATGCAAAACAAACATTTTAAAAGGAATCCTTAGTTACCTTACAATGATGAAAGCAGGGACGGAAGAAGGAAGATGCATCAAAGAATACACAATTCATTAACAGAGATTTGCACTTTATTGTAATTTTGCATCCTGAGATAATAAAATTTAATATCTGACAACTGAACAACGACAGAAGCAGCAGTGAAAGTTTCAGAGAGGCAGGTATCCTTCCTTTTGGCACAGGTATATAGGTTGAGTTTTTCCAGGAGAGTCACTCCGGAACTCAAGGGAGAAAAAATGATTCATTCCACAGGCTATATAACAATACAAGATGCATGAAAGTTCTTGGCTTAAATGGACATATTCACTTTTACCCTTTTCTGGTAAAACTGTCCCAACAGGAATCCTCTGCCCCAAAGTAGAAATCCTAGGTTTTTCAGACAGATATTTTGATCAGTGCCCACCTTCTAGCAGGATTTCCTATTTTTGCAGCTGACTCACATTTGTACATGGTTAGTTCAAGGATGGCAAACTAGCTTGTAGATCATATAAATTCAAACATATGTAACTGGTTTCAAAGTCCAGGCATTAAATCAATTTTATACTATTTGCTTACTATAAAATGAAAAATTAAAAAATTAAAGATCAAAGCAAACAAAATAAGCAGGAATAAAAGAAACATTTGAGAAATTATTGCTTAAGGCAATAATTGCCTTCATCTTGACTTTATACACAGAACTACTTTGAGACTCAGAAATTGGTGTCTACTCCAATGCTAGAAGACAACATTATAACACTTTTCACACTTGTAATCCTGTATGTGTGTATATGTATGATTTACACATATATACCCAGATAAATTAGCTCAATTATATCATCCTGAAACAGAAAAAAAACTGAGGGCAAATTCTAACCTGAAGTTATATAGCCCAGCCTAGCCAAAACACACACACATACTTTAGCATGTCATTATTTAGGGACTAGGTAAGCAACCTGTGGAGGTCAAATAATTTCGGTTCCTTTATGAAAGTGGCTCCCAACATTTTTGCCATGAGGATTCCTCTATTATTCCTTCCCCATATTTTCAAGTATTTTATTAAACTGCATACAACAACAGGCTTTCTCTTTAAAAAGAATAATTAAAAGCTTAACCACCATTCACAGTTTCTGATCAATATAGATAACCAGTGTTAGAATTGAAGAAATATAAGCAAAATGTGTAAAAATTCTGTCTTAGTTGGCTTAGTAGGAATATTATGGGTAAATGTATGATTTCTAGTATACTTTTTGAAATGCTGAAAAAGGTTCAGGATGACCCCACTGCTATTTTCATCTGCCCCAAGTTGAGAACCATTGGTTTATATTCACGTGCTTTTCCTCTCTAAATCAAGTATTATAACACAATATAACACGATTATCCATGTTAACACATAAGAGATTAATAACAAAATTACTACCAAAACTAGATTAACTGCAATACTCTTTCTGTAAGGTTTGACTGAGAAAGAAAACATAACAACATAGATTTAAAGGACTCTATTTAGAAATTACAAAATTATGATATGCAATATATCCTTCAATCAATTTCAAAAGCACATTTATATATGAAAAAAATCCTCAATTCCCCTGTGAGGTAGGTCCAGATTATTGTCCCCACTTCCACCATGAGGACATGAGGTATAGAGGAATTAAGCAGCAGAGCTAAGAATTAAACCAGAAGTGACTTGGGTTTGACTTCTATATCACTTTCCTTTCTAATATTACTAATTTGTTCCAACAGATGTTTTTGAAGATATGGAAATAATTAAGACACTGAAGCAGATATTGGATGGGATATAAAATTCTTTTTCACATCAATGTCAAGGGGGGTCTTACCATACCTCCACATCTGTTGCAGCCATAATTCTTGCTCAGGTACCAACTGCATATATAGTCAGATTCCACATAGGTAAAGCCCATAGACCTCAGTCCTCAGTTCCTAGGGAAACTACAATCATTCTTATCAGCAGGGAGGTGCTGAGATCTCACAGGCATCAGGTTGAGTCTGTATGATATGAACACATACCAGCTAGGTGCCTGTTGGCAAATCAAACTTTTATTGGGTGCAAGGCACTATGAGAATTTCCATGAAGGGTAGTAGATTTGAGAAAAATCATTCTGAAATTCTGTAGAGTAAAAACTTCCTAAGGATTCCTAGTATCACAGAATGTCAGGTGACCTCTAATTTTCTGTCCAGCTCTAGGTTAAATCTCATGATTTTACAGATGAAGAAACTGACATGTAATTTAAGTGACTTGCCTGGGGCACATTAGATGAATCTGAAAAAGTCCACAGAAAATGGAATATATTCTCAGGTTGCCATCATAAAAATGAAAAGGCTGGCTCAGAATCAGGAAAAGAGAAGCTGGGGGCAATATAGGAAGATGTGTATATGTAATATACACACACATACATATATATATTCCACATATTACATGGACAGGTATTATTAATAAAATCTATTCATTATTCATTTTCTAGGGAAAGTTTTCCAATAGTTCATCATTTAAAGTAACCCAAAGGATTTGACAATTGTTACACAATGGATTAAAGCAGAATTTTATAAGCATAAGAGGACTTAATTTCAGTGAATTTGAGCATCTTATTATCAAATTAGCAAAAAGTATTTCCACTATGTGAAACTGCTCCAATTAAAAGGGTGTATACAAATTTCTATATATCCTCTCAGGTCAATATAGTCAATTCTAATAAAAAACTGTTTGGAGGCTTTAAGTAGTGAGGTCTGATTTTTTGAGTGGTAATTTATAAACAAAATTAAAATCCTAAAGATTTTAAAGAGATTTTACATAAAAAAACCCATTTGTTTGAAGACTTACAAATGTTACGGAACTTCACTCAAATTAGATAAAACAAGAATAAATTTCATTAAAATGGCAAAGTGCTAAATAGTAACAGTTTGATTAACTGATCAGACATTAGTGCTTATAGGTCATGATAAGATGAACAGTGTGTTAAATACTTCAGTAGGCTTTAGTAGAGCTTCAGTCAAAGACTATTGTTTTTCCAGGACCATGTTAAATTACATGTTTACTAGCATTAGAGTTATACTAGTTTTATAAGTGACCGATACTTCTATTCTGTAATACTTTGTCACTAATATATCTCATGATTGGGGAAAACCCAGGAAACAGGCTTTAAATAAGAAATAGAAGAAATACAATATACTAGTAAAATATTCTTATATTATACTTAGCTGAAAAGGATGGTTTTAATGTAATGATTTACCAATTCATTTGTTCTGCTTCCTTCAACATAAAATGTTATCTTTATTTAAAGACGACAAGGCACTTCTCCATTTACTTCTAACATTTGACTACAATGGTTTCTTCCTAGATTAGTATAGAGGGTAGAAAGAATCAAAGAGTAGCTGAAAAATGTTAAAGCTTATTTCATTTTATACACAATTGATGTGATAGAGATGCATAATGGAAAGTCAGAGAAGGAACAGCTTTAACTTGTAACCTCAAAACTTTGTAAGATTTATATACTTCAGCAGATACATGTTATTTTCTCTAGAAACATCCGTAGCAGGTTTCATAAATGAATATTATATAACAAAGAAAACTCAAATTTGTTTCTTTAATCTAAAAACAACTGGCACAAAAATACTTCATTAACTTGACATATTCTATCCTGAGGATATAAGAAAAAAGTCAGTGAGTGAGAAATTAATGTCCACAGTGTACTCTGTCATTTCAGCATTCACTGCTGCCAATATCACTGAAAAGAAAATAAATCTCTTAAAGGACTCAAAAATATTCAACTGCTAATTAGTCCCCTCTAAAGGAAAAGAGCTTGAAAAAGTAGTCATAGAAGAAAGAAAAAAAATTGGGTATTTTCTGAGTAGTTCAAGAAAATAAGTCAATCAACATAATGAATAATAAGATAATAAATTTAAGTTTTTAGAATAGGTTTTAAAATTAAGTTTACACATGCTGGTAAATGTTTTTTATGATAAATACTACTGTAACTTGAATTATATACTCTGTTACCTCCAGATGCACTATATTCCTGTCTCAATATTTGTTTTATAGAAACAATTCACCACTTCCTGCTGTTCTTTGAGCAAAACAAGTGTTCTCTATACATGGCAGAAAAAGTTACTATGACCATCATGTGGCCAAATTCTAAGTTTACAGGAAAAAAATGAGATTATAAGGGTTGACTCAAAGTAATTATTCTATCAATGATAATTAGAAATTTTGTATTATGCTGGAAATCAATTTTGGTATTAAACTGCTACAATTTGAAACATAAACATGATGATATTAGCTGGAACATAAACCACAGATACAATTTTTCCCCGAATTTATCTATAAAACAAGACATTTGGTACACATTTTCATAGGTTTCCACTTTGTCTATAAAGATACACCTTCAATTTTACAGCAGACAAATGATATTTGCAGGCACACATAATATATTAAAAGTTAGAGATTCTGGGTGGCATGGGGGTAACAGGGTTCTACAGAGAGAGGTGGAAACGTTGTTCATACAACTATAATCACATATCAAAAATCTCTTTTTTCCCCTCTTCTTTTACTGGTCCAGGACTGTGGATTTCAAATTAGGCATAAATTTTAAAAGTGGCTTTAAAAGGCTTGACCTTGTATGAAAAAATGATTGCTCTCTTCATTGGGATGAATGTTTGCCTAAAAAAGTTAACTAATAGACTAAAATAATAAATAAAATATTCAGTCTCAGATACTTTTATTTTTAACACTAGGAATTACAAATAGTGTCTGCATATAGGCATAAATTTGCAGGTGAACTAATGCAATGAAAAGCTTTCATTATGTTAAAAACTCAAATTCTAGAAGAATTAAGAGTGTCTGCTCTTATTTCAATGTGAAGAGAAATAGAGAAATATGCACATACCAATGAAAAGCCTGCATGTGTGGCTACTTTAGAAACTAAAATATTTTTGTTAAATTCTTGTCTTTCCTCATTAATAATATCCATATCTTTACAAAAGATCCCCAAAATGAGGATTAAGAGTATTTAATCAAATATGAATCTGCCACTTTAGGTAGAGCTTTTCAATTAGCTCTCTCTCTTTCTCAAAGTGGATCATAATTCCAGAAAGGGGTTAGCAGTGGCTTTCCTGGAGGTGGGGTCTGCTGCTGCCGCTGCTGCTAAGTCGCTTCAGTCGTGTCCGACTCTGTGCGACCCCATAGACGGTAGCCCACCGGGCTCCCCTATCCCTGGGATTCTCCAGGCAAGAACACTGGAGTGGGTTGCCATTTCCTTCTCCAATGCATAAAAGTGAAAAGTGAAAGTGAAGTCCCTCAGTCGTGTCCGACTCTTAGTGACCTCATGGACTGCAGCCCACCAGGCTCCTCCCTCCATGGGATTTTCCAGGCAAGAGTACTGTAGTGGGGTGGGTGGGGTCTAGATACTTCTTAAAACATCTGAAACTTGAGACACCCCTTAAAGGTCATAATCCTGTGTATTTCCAAGTGATGAAAAGGATACTTAAAGGGAGACAAATGAGGAGAGTGAGGCTGTAAAATGTGTCAGATGTCAAATGAATTCTTTTGTAAGTGGAGGACAAAATGGGATGTATTGAACTAAACGGAAAAAATAAGGTTCTTGGTTTCAGGTGCAATGCAGAAGATCTGACAATGATTTCAGTTTTAATCTTCTCATTACAAAGGGCCATCCTGCCCACACCTGAAATTTTTAACATACTTATTATGGCTTTGCCATAACACAGCATGTTAACAATCTATACATTCAAAAGGATGCTTGCAAACTTCATTCACATTAAAATTTATGCAGAATTGTTGGCAACACATTAAGAATAACACTACATTCTGTAAACCATGACATATCACATTTTTTTTACTTTATGCAAAGAAACAACATTTACAGGTCTTTAGGAATTTAAATATTTTATCCACTAGTATAAGTGATAATTAAGCAAAGTGCAGGACAAAACCAGTGCTATTAATTGCATGTCCTTTAAAAGCAGGTAAGAGTAAAACTGTTTCTAAAAGCTACCAAAAGCTTATTTATGTATGTTCAGTAAGGGATTACAGAGCATTAAATAGCCTAGAAAAATGATGCATATTTAGAAACAGTAAGTATGAAAATTATAAGGCAGCATGCTCAGAACATGTTTTTGTTTTTTAAACACCTGCACTGATGTTATATTTAGTGGCAACTATATGTATATATATATATATGTATATATATATACATACACACACATTATATGTGTGTGTACTTATTTAAAAATTGACAGTGCAAAATACAAGCCTCATTTAACAACAACAAAAAGGATGTGCAAAATTTCTTCTTAAACCAACACAAATGAAAAGTGTGAGGAGAATATTCTATCATTATAAAGAATAAATTGAACACAGCAAAGGAGACCATCTTCATTCCAAAATCATCTACAAGGCACTAAGGGTGGGAAATGACAGGTAAAACAGAAGTGACTGAATAAAACTCCTCAGTCAGGTCGGAATATGGGATATTTTGGTAAGAATTCTATTAGTATTACCTGTAAAATAAAAATAAACAAGAATATATTGACAAAATTTTATAATTTTACTGTGACTTATACATAACCCCAAAAATCTATAATCATTTCTCACAGGACTATGTTTTGGTCTTATACTATAAAGCAAGTGAAATATATAAAACAGTTACAAAAGGAACTTACCACAAGTTATCATTAGATTGGCAATTAAACTGAAAAACATAATTACTTGCTATAGCTAATAGTTTTTATTATCTGATTTACAGTAACCATTTAGTTAACAGAAAAGCAAACCCTATTATATTTTAATGTCTTTCCCATTTTTCCTTGGCTCCCGTTTTTTGTAGCAAAGTGGAAGGGATTAAATGGGAAGGATACAAATTTTATTAGAATTTCTAGCAAAAATTTATTACGATCAGGATTAGAAAAAATACCTTCACTTATATTTTTCAATTAAAACAGCTGATATTGGTTGAATATTACTATCTTTTAGAAGCTTTTTTGGAAAAACTAGTGTTCAAATGGATTGATTAAAAAATTTTAATTTAAAAAGGTTTGGAAATAAAAACAATATATTTATAAAGTTACATAAAGTTACAATAATTTATACAAGGTTTTACCTATAGAGAATTTTAGATTTGTGGTTATTTGCACATTATCCTCAAAGCTATTCAAAATAGAGAAAGATACATAATAATCCTTATGAAATAGAAATGGAGTATTTATTATTAAATATATATTACATGTTAGCAACTTAAAGTTTTGATAAACTTCATATTTTTTTGAATGTTAATGATACTCAATTTGTCACATTGGCTATATGTGACTTTATGCGTTGTGACTAAGATCGCAGATCTTTCAGTTAAAAAAAAATTAGAATCTATAGTTTCTTCACTGAAAGCTATTAATAAATATAAGCTAAGAAAAAAAAGCCAGGAATATGAATCCAGAAGTCAATTCCTGTTTTATGTAAGTTTTGACAAGATTATATTTAAAAATATTTTTTCATCTGTGCCCATCAACATGTGTTATGGTTTGCACCTGTGTTAGAAAAAGATTAAGGTTTTACCATGTTTTCATCTGAGCATAGTAGCTAAAGATTTTCTAAGATATAAATAACTGTCAGCTTTCAAGATATTTTATGTTGGCTACAAACCTAAAAATGTGGAAGGAAACCTCTATGTTCCAAATGACAAAAGTTCAAGCTGAGAAGAAAAAAGGTAGAAAGAAGATGTGACAAATGATAAATACAGTAAAATGTAACATTCAGGATGGAATCCAAAAATATGCAATTAAAGATAGCTGCATACTTACATACTCCATCATATTGCTAGTTTCACATTTCCTTTTAGTCAACTTCCAGTGCAAAGCAAGCTAAGAAGGTAAAGTTTGTTAAGAATTTTAACAACAATTTATACTAATTATTACCTACACATTTGAATAAACCACTGAACAACAATCCAGGAATAAGATACTTTTAAAAATACTTCGTAAAGAAAAAATATTAAAAAGTGAGTATTCTCTAATTCATGCTTTTGTGGCTGAAAATTTTCCATTTTTTCAATTTATTAATGGAAATATGAATGGAATACTTATTTGCTTAAACTTTCTTACCTTGTGATACAATCTGTTATTTTCCCATTCTAACAACTTCTGAATTGATCTTCTGGTCTATGAGAAAGAATCAAGACTGTTACAAATGAAGAACTTTGTAAACTATGTGTATATTCTTCTGTTTACTTGTAAGATCCCATTATTTTCTCCCCTTGCCTTTTCTTTTCAAAACAAAATATGTACAAATTACTCTGTGTTGTGAGTCCATTAACTGGATTATATAAAAACATTACCAGTACTGCTAGTAGTCCATTTATGAACCTAAATCTAGACTTTTGTATATCTTTTCACAAGGTTAGTTTTTTAATATACATATAATATGCCAAGCTAATCTGATTACTCATCAAATGTTTTCCTATCAGAGTTCTTTGCATAATACCTGACAAATAGTAGTCAAGGTATACAAGTTGAGTAAAACAAACCAACATATATCAGAATTTCCACTGAAAAGAAGTACAAAATCAGGCAGTTGAAAAATTTGTATTTAGAGGAAAAAATAAAAACAAGAGAAGCAGCACTGTAGTAAACAGGAGGACAGAGGCTGAGTTTCTCATTTGGAGTGCATATATTTTGAAAGGAATAAGAAAAGTTTGCAAAATGTTCCAAAACATTAAAATTAAAGACTGTTAGGTATTTTTGATTTTTAACCAAACTTGGGTCTCCTGCATTGCAGGTGGATTCTTTACCATCTGAGCCATCAGGGAAGCACAATAAATGGAGAGAGACTAAATATTTTCCTCCTAAGATTAGGAACAAGACAAGGATGTCTCCTCCCACAAGTTTTATTCAACAGCATATAGATGTTATAGCCAGGGCAATTAGCCAAAAATAATAAAGGCATCCAAATTATAAAAGGAAACATGAAACCATCTTCATTTGCAGAGGACATGATCTTGTATAGAGAAAACCCTAAGGAATCTAAAACACTACTTGAACTAATAAATAAGAATTCTGGCCCCCATGATCTTTATTTCCTGGAGTTACACCTGTGAATGTTATACTACATTGCAAAAGGGACATTGCAATTGTAATTAAATTTATTAATCATTTGGCTTTAAAATAGGGAGATTATTCTAGATTATTTTGGCAGACTCAGTGTAATTCCATGAGCCCATAAAAGCAGAGAATTTTTTCCAGCTGATGGAAGAATAGCCAGAGGGGTCTGAAACACAAGAGTACTCGAACCATCATTGCTGGCTTTAAGATGGAAAGGTCACATAGAAAGTCTAAGGAGTAAATGATTTCTGAAATCTGAAAGAGCTTGGGAGTAAATTCTTTCCCAGAATCTCCAGAAAGGAATGCAGCTTTGCCAGCACCTTGATTTTGGCCTTGTAAGATTCTAATCTTACAGAAGATATTAAGAAGAGGTGGCAAGAATACACAGAAGAACTGTACAAAAAGATATTCACGACCCAGATAATCATGATGATGTGATCACTAATCTAGAGCCAGACATCTTGGAATGTGAAGTCAAGTGGGCCTTAGAAAGCATCACTAAGAACAAAGCTAGTGGAGGTGATGGAATTCCAGTTGAGCTGTTTCAAATCCTGAAAGATGATGCTGTGAAAGTGCTGCACTCAATATGCCAGCAAATTTGGAAAACTCAGCAGTGGCCGCAGGACTGGAAAAGGTCAGTTTTCATTCCAACCCCAAAGAAAGGCAATGCCAAAGAATGCTCAAACTACCACACAATTGCACTCATCTCACATGCTAGTAAAGTAATGCTCAAAATTCTCCAAGCCAGGCTTCAGCAATATGTGAACCGTGAACTCCCTGATGTTCAAGCTGGTTTTAGAAAAGGCAGAGGAACCAGAGATCAAATTGCCAACATCTGCTGGATCATGGAAAAAGCAAGAGA
>SJYX01020266.1:34175-72087 GCA_006410675.1 Oreotragus oreotragus
TGGCTTTTCCTGTGGTCATGTATGGATGTGAGAGTTGGACTGTGAAGAAGGTTGAGCGCCAAAGAATTGATTTGCTTTTGAACTGTGGTGTTGGAGAAGACTCTTGAGAATCCCTTGGACTGCAAGGAGATCCAACCAGTCCATTCTGAAGGAGATCAGCCCTGGGATTTCTTTGGAAGGAATGATGCTAAAGCTGAAACTCCAGTACTTTGGCCACCTCATGCGAAGAGCTGACTCATTGGAAAAGACTCTGATGCTGGGAGGGATTGGGGGCAGGAGGAGAAGGGGACGACCGAGGATGAGATGCCTGGATGGCATCACGGACTCGATGGATGTGAGTCTGAGCGAACTCCGGGAGATGGTGATGGACAAGGAGGACTGGCGTGCTGCGATTCATGGGGTTGCAAAGAGTCGGACACGACTGAGCGACTGAACTGAACGGACCTGAACTGAAGATTCTAATTAAAAAAAGTGTGAAAGTGAAGTCACTCAGTTGTGTCTGACTTTGTGAATAAGAGAACCCAAGTAAGCCACACTGTACCTAGACTTCTGACTGTGAATTAATAAAATAATGTTAAGTCATTAAGTTTGTGGAAATTTGGTATGCTAGACAGAAAAGTAATACAAGGTTCTTACATATAAAAATCAATTTTATTTCTATATACTATCAATGTTCAATCTAAAAAAGAAAGTAAAAGATTAATCCCATTCACAATAGATTTTTCTTTTTATATGTTAATCCCATCCTCCTAATTTATCCCTATTCACAACAGATTTAAGTATATATTTAGGAATAAATTTAACAAAAGAAGTATAAGATGTGTAAGGTGAAAACTAAAATACATTACTAAAAGAAATTCCCTGGTGGTCCAGGGAGCCTGGGTTGGATCCCTGGTTGGGAAACTAAGATCCTGTAAGCTGCACAGTGTGGCCAAATAAAAACTCCAAAGAACAAAAAACACTGCTAAAATAAATTTCAAAAGAGGTAAATAAATGGAAAATATCCCATATATTCATGAGTTTGTCCTCACATTGACATTCTGGGTGGGCCCTTACTAACTTGATGTTATATTTGACACATAAAAACTTTTAATTTGATTAAGTCAAATTTATCTTTTAAAATAGTGTATGCACAAATTAACTCAAAAGGGATCAAAGACCAAGTCATAAGAAATGAAACATTAAAATAACTAGAAGAAAACACAGGAGTACATCTTTTAAATCTTGAGTTAGGCAAAGCCCTCTTAAGATATGATATAAAAGGTACAAGCAAGACTATTTTAAAAGTTAAATTTGACTTAATCAAATTAAAAGTTTTTATGTGTCAAATATAACATCAAGTTAGTAAGAGCCCACCCAGAACGTCTATGTAAAGACCTTAGGGAAATCTCTTCCCCAGAGAGACAACTATTAAGCTTATCAGTATTACCAAGTACAATCATTCAAATGTTCTAGAGATTGATCAAAGGGTTTACAACAGATTGAGAAGTAGTTATTCAATAAAATCTATGGAAAATAAGTACTAACAGTGGGAAGCCTTGGTATTGGAGCTAGACGCTAATCTCATATCTGCCTTGTGGAAGAACTGCTTCAGTGTAAGGCAGTTTCCATATCTCCCAGATACGTGGAGTAGAACAGTTCTTCTGGTCAGTTTGGGCAGACAGTGAAAATAGGTAGATCCCATTTTCCATAGTTCTGTGCAATAAAAGGCCTAAATCAAGTGGGTGATATCAGGAGAGCAGCAACTATTTCCCTACCCACAGCTTCTGAAAAATAGGCAGGATAGATGGCAAAGAATGAGTCCCTCTTTCTGGTACACATCTATGTTGTAGGTGAGCTGTTACAGTTGCTCTGACAACTGAGTGGCAGTTGCTATCTTCCCAGCGTCCTATGGCAGACATATTCTGGGTAGATATGAGAGATGGGGAATATTAGCAGACCCCACTCTCCCTGGCTTTAGGTTAAGAAAAAATCCACAACTAATATCATACTAAATGGTGAAAGATTGAAAGCTTTTCCTCTAAGATAGAAAGAAGACAATGATTGCCACTTTTATTCAACATATTACTGGAAATTCTAGACAGAGAAATTAGGCAAGAAAAGAAATAAAAGGCATCCAAATCAAAGAGGAAGAAATAAAATTATCTCTCTTTGAAGGTAACATTATACTATGTGTAGAAAACCTTAAAGAACCCACAAAAAACTGTGTTAGAGCTAGCTAACAAATTCAGGAACATTTCAGAATATGAAATCAACATGCAAAATTCAGATGCAGTTCTATATAACAACAATAAACAATTCAAAAAAGGAATTAAGAAAACATAATATTTCCAATAGTATCAAAAGAAGAAAATATTTAATAAATTTAAGCAAGGAGGCAAAAGACTTGGACACATAAAATTATAAAATGATACCAAAAGAAATTAAAGACTTAAATAAATGTAAAGAATCCTGTGTTCATAAATTGGAAGACTTAATATTGTTAAGATGACAATATTATCCAAAATGATCACAGATCCAATGCAATCCTTATTAGAATCCCAGTGACTTTTTATACAGAAATAGAAAATTTCATCTTAAAATTCACATGGAACCCCAGAAGACTCTTATTAGCCAAAAAATCTTGAAAATGAGAAACAAATGTAAAGGACTCACATTTCCTGATTTTAAAACTTATTACAAAGCAATAATAACCAAAAGAATACAGTACTGGCATAAAGATAGCCATATAGACCAATGGAATAGAACAGAGAGCCTAGAAATAAACCCCTCAAATAAACAGTCAACAAATTTCTGACAAGAGTGACAACTGTTCAATGGGGAAAAAGGACTTTTAAATAAATATTGCAAAAACTAGATATCCATATGTGAATGAATTAAGTTGAATTTTAAATTTATGCCATATGCAAAAATTAACTCAAAATAGATCAAAGAATTAAAAATCGGAATGACAATCACAAAAGTCTTAGAAGAAAATATAGGAGACAATCTTCACGACACTGAATTTTGCAATTATTTCTTAGATATGACATTGAAGCACAGGCCAAAAGGATGGCAGAAAATATCTGCAAATCACATATCTGATAGGGAATTAATAGCAAGAATATATGTGTGTGTATATATATATATATACATGCCACAACTCAACAACAAATAACTAAACAAGCTAGTTACGAAATGGGCAAAGTACCTAATATACAAATGGTCAATACGCAAATGTAAAATGCTCAACACTACTAGTCATTAAGGAAATACAAATCAAAACCAAAATGAGATATCACTTCACACTCATTATGGTGGCTATTATCAATAAAATGGAGAACAGTGAATGTTGGTGAAGATCTGGAGAAACTGGAAACGTTGTGCATAATTTACCAGAGTAGAAATGCAGAAGAGGAAAACTGTGTGGGAACTAGGACTAGGATAGCAATTTTTGTTGTTGCTGTTTGTTTGATATCAATACCTGAACTTTAATTGACGAACTGTTGGAAGCTCAGTGGGGACAAGTTTGAGACTTCAAAATTCCAAAGGGGTCCCGTCTTGGTGGAGACTCCCACACTTTTATGACTTTATTACCAGGAGACCTATCAGGTTTTCACAGTGATTGCAGAAAAATCCCCTCATCCTTCCAGCAGGAGAAAGGGAAGAACAGTCAGTCACATTTATATATGCCCAGAACATTCTGTTCTTCTTAGCAAAGCCTGCTCTCCAGAGAAACTACTGTACCAGAGCCTTACCTACTGGGATATTACTAGAGCCTAACCAATCTTGGAGAAGGCAACACACAACTCTAGCATCCTCTAGTTTTCCTGTCCCACCTAAAGGGGAAAACAAAACAACAAAAAATCTGAGAAGCACTTCTGTAGGGTACAGCCCAGGAGCACAGGCTCAATAAAAAAATTAAGCCTAGACATAATAACTATAGAACATGTCCAGTCCCCCCAAACCTTGTTTAATCGTTAAGCTGTGTCCTACTCTTTGAAATCCCATGGACTGTAGCCTGCTAGGCTCCACTCTCCATGGGATTTCCCAGGCAGAAATACTGAAGTGGGTTGCCATTTCCTTGTACTTGGGATCTTCCCAACCCAGAGATTGAACCTGTGTCTCCTGCATTGGCAGATGGATTCTTTACCACTGAGCCACCAGAGAATCCTCCTTTCCCAGCACCTTACCACTACATCAATAAGGCTTCTGTATTATAATACAAGGAATACAATTAAAAGAACTGTGCATCTCAGGTGACATCTAAGAAGTCTGTAGGGAAATTCAAGGAAAATAGACCAGACAAAAACAAGGACACTAAGAAACGTTTAGCCTTCGGTTTTTAATAGCTATGTGCATGCGTGTTCATTTGTGTCTAACTCTTTGCAACCTCACAGACTGTAGCTCTCCAGGCTCATGTTCCTAGAATTTTCCAGGTGAGAATACTGCAGTATATTGCCATTTCCTATTCTAGGGGATCTTTCTGACCCAGGGATCAAACTCGTGTCTCCTGCATTGGCAGGCAGATTTTTTTTTTATCACTGGACCACCTGGGAAGCCCTGTAACAGCTACAGTGAACAACAAACACAGTCAAACAAAAAAATAAAATCTCACTCTAAAGGCCTATTTATCTCAGTTCCTTTTACCTAGGACATCATGTATAGCTTTCAAACAAAAATCAGAAGTCATACTAAAACACAAAAAGTTTGAAAAAACAGAGCAAGCATTAGAATCAGACTCAGAAATAGCAGAGATGTTGAAATGATTGGACTGAGAATATAAATCAACTATGAAAAATATACTACATGCTCTAATGAAAAAAGTAGATAACATGAAAGAGTAGATGGATAATGTTAGAAGAGTAATGGAAACTATAAGAAAAAAATCAAAAGGAAATGGCAGAGAGCCAAAATATCATAACAGAAATGAAGAATGCCTTTGATGGGCTCATCAATGATTGGAAATGGCTGAAGAAACCACTAATGAAGACTGAAGGCATATCAGTAGAAACTTACAAAACTAGAAGAAAAAGAAAAGAAAAAAGAAAACCAAAACAGAATATACGGTCCCATCACTTCATGGGAAATAGATGGGGAAACAGTGGAAACAGTGTCAGACTTTATTTTTTTTGGCTTCAAAATCACTGCAGATGGTGACTGCAGCCATGAAATTAAAAGACGCTTACTCCTTGGAAGAAAAGTTATGACCAACCTGGATAGTATATTCAAAAGCAGAGACATTACTTTGCCGACTAAGGTCCGTCTGGTCAAGTCTATGGTTTTTCCAGTAGTCATGTATGGATGTGAGAGTTGGACTGTGAAGAAGGCTGAGCACCAAAGAATTGATGGCTTTTGAACTGTGGTGTTGGAGAAGACTCTTGAGAGTCCCTTGGACTGCAAGGAGATCCAACCAGTCCATTCTGAAGGAGATCAACCCTGGGATTTCTTTGGAAGGAATGATGCTAAAGCTGAAACTCCAGTACTTTGGCCACCTCATGCGAAGANGTTGGAGAAGACTCTTGAGAGTCCCTTGGACTGCAAGGAGATCCAACCAGTCCATTCTGAAGGAGATCAACCCTGGGATTTCTTTGGAAGGAATGATGCTAAAGCTGAAACTCCAGTACTTTGGCCACCTCATGAGAAGAGTTGACTCATTGGAAAAGACTCTGATGCTGGGAGGGATTGGGGGCGGGAGGAGAAGGGGACGACCAAGGATGAGATGACTGGATGGCATCACGGACTCGACGGACGCGAGTCTGAGTGAACTCCAGGAGTTGGTGATGGACAGGGAGGCCTGGTGTGCTGCAATTCATGGGGTCGCAAAGAGTCGGACATGACTGAGTGACTGAACTGAACTGAACTGAACTGATGGGACAGTTACAAAAGGAGCAATAGACCCATAATAGAAACTCTACTTCTGTGCCACCAGGGAAGCCCTACATAATAGAAATATCAGAAGGTAAAGAGAAAAAAGAGGAGATGAAATAGTTAAAGCAATAATGACAATACAATTTCCCCAAATTAATGAAAGGCATCACACTCATAGATAGAAAAAGCTCAGAATACAAAGCTGGATGGTGGTGGCAGTTTAGTTGCTAAGTTGTATCCCGACTGTTGTGACCCCACGGACTGTAGTCTGCCAGGTTCCTTTGTCCATAGGATTCTCCAGGCAAGAATATTGGAGTGGGTTGCCATTTCCTTCTCCAACAAAGCTAGATAAATACTCCAAAATCTACACCTAATAATCTCATATTCAAACTACAGAAAATCAAGGAAAAAATGTTCAAAGATGCTAGGGGAGAAAATACCTTACATATAAAGAAGCAAGGATAAGAGTCACATTAGCCACCTCCTTAGAAACTATGCAAGCAAAGAAAAAAGTGGAATGAAATGTTTAATGTTTTAAAATAAAATACTACCAACCTAGAATTCCATCTGTGCCCAGCAAAACTGTCCTTCAAAGATCAAAGAGAAATAAAGACTAAGACAAAAAATTAAGGGCCTCTGTTGCTACTAGACCCTCCTTGTTTAGTTTCTAAATAACTTAAAATAAGTTATTTAGAAAGAAGTAAAACACTACAAGTAAGAAATCTGGATCTACATAAAGAAAGAGTGTTAGAGAAGAAACAAATGGATGTAAAATAAAATCTTTTATTTCTTCTATTCTCAACTGATCCAATAGCAGTTTGTTAATAACAATAATGTAGTCCATGATTATAGCTTATGGATAAGTAAAGTGAATGACAGTAATGTTATAAGGGATGGGAGGGAGGAGCTGGGAATATTCTATAATAAGGTAATTGTTCTACCTGGGAAGTGGTACTGTGTCATTTGAAAGGGGACCTGGATTGGTTTTATATGTATATATATTGCAAACTCTCTTTAGTGAGCAACCACTAAAAAGATTAAAAAGTAGGATTAGTGATATAGTAAGGGAAGATAGATAATACTGTCATACAAAAATAATTAAACAGAAGGCAAAAAGACTGCAAGATAAAAATATGAACAAAGAACAAGAGTAATGAATAGAAAACAGTAACAAACATGGTAAATATTAGTCAAACTCTAACAATAATCACTTTAAATATCAAAGTCTAAATATATCAGTTCAAAAACAGAGACTGTCTAGGTTCGATGCAGGATACAGGATGCTTGGGGCTGGTGCACTGGGATGACCCAGAGAGATGGTATGGGGAGGGAGGTGGGAGGGGGGTTCAGGATTGGGAACACGTGTACACCCATGGTGGATTCACGTTGATGTATGGCAAAACCAATACAATACTGTAAAGTAAAAAAATAAATAAATAAAATAAAAATAAAAAAACCCCAGAGACTGTCAGAAGGGATCAAGAAATAAAACAATAAGTGCTGTTTACAAGACAACCACTTTACATATGAAGACATACAGAACTATAAGTAAAAAGATGGAGAAAGATACACCATAGTAATACTAATCAAAGGAAAGCTAGAGTCACTTTAGTAATTTTAAACAAAGCAGACCTCAGAGTAAGGAAAATATTCAGAAATAGAGAGAGATATTACATAATGAAAAAGGGTCACCTTTCTAAGACATAACAATTCTTGAACGTGAACGTGAAGTTGCTCAGTCGTGTCCGACTCTGCAACCCCATGGACTGTAGCCTACCAGGCTCCTCTGTTCATGGGATTTTCCAGGCAATAGTACTGGAGTGGACTGCCATTTCCTTCTTCAAGGAATCTTCCCAACCTAGGGATCTAACCCAGGTCTCCAGCATTGTAGACAGACGCTTTACCGTCTGAGCCACCAGAGAAGTCTTAACTGAACAATTCTTAACAATTCTTAACTGAATTTAACTCAGATGACCATTATATCTACTACTGCGGGCAAGAATCCCTTAGAAGAAATGGAGTAGCCATCAGTCAACAAAACAGCCTGAAATGCATTACTGGATGCAATCTCAAAAACGACAGAATGATCTCTGTTTGTTTCCAAGGCAAACCATTCAATATCATGGTAATCCAAGTCTATGTCCCAGCCAGTAATGCTGAAGAAGCTGACGTTGAATGGTTCTATGAAGACCTACAAGACCTTCTAGAACTAACAACCAAAAAAGATGTTCTTTTCATTACAGGGGACAGGAATGCAAATGCAGGAAGTCAAGAAACACCTGTAGTAACAGGCAAATCTGGCCTTGGGAGTACAGAATGAAGCAGGGCAAAGGCTAATACAGTTTTGCCAAGAGAATGCACTGATTATAGAAAACACCCTCCTCCAGCAACACAAGAGAAGACTCTACACATGGACATAACCACATGGTCAATACCGAAATCAGACTGATTATATTCTTTGCAGCCAAAGATAGAGAAGCTCTATACATTCAGCCAAAACAAGATGGAGCTGACTGTGGCTCAGATCATGAAAGCCTTATTGCCAATTTCAGACTTAAACTGAAGAAAGTAGGGAAAACCACTAGACCATTTAGATATGACCTAAATCAAATCCCTAACAATTATACAGTGGAAGGGAGAAATAGATTCAAGGGATTAGATTTGATAGACAGAGTGCCTAATGAACTATGGACGGAGGTTCATGACATTGTACAGGAGACAGGGAGCAAGACCATCCCCAAGAAAAAGAAATACAAAATAGCAAAATGGCTGTCTGAGGAGGCCTTACAAATAGCTGTGAAAAGAAGAGAAGCGAAAAGCAAAGGAGAAAAGGAAAGATATACCCACTTTAATGCACAGTTCCAAAGAATAGCAAAGAGAGATAAGAAAGCCTTCATTAGTGATCAGTGCAAAGAAATAGAGGAAAACAATAGAATGGGAAAGACTAGAGATCTCTTCAAGAAAATTAGAGATACCAAGGGAATATTTCATGCAAAGAAGGGCTCAATAAAGGACAGAAATGGTATGGACCTAACAGAAGCAGAAGATATTAAGAAGAGGTGGCAAGAATACATGGAAAAACTGTACAAAAAAGATCTTCATGACCCAGATAATCAGGATGGTGTGATCATTCACCTAGAGCCAGACATCCTGGAATGTGAAGTCAAGTGGGCCTTAGGAAGTATCACTGCAAACAAAGTTAGTGGAGGTGATGGAATTCCAGTGGAGCTATTTCAAATCCTGAAAGATGGTGCTGTGAAAGTGCTGCACTCAATATGCCAGCAAATTTGGAAAACTCAGCAGTGGCCACAGGACGGGAAAAGGTCAGTTTTCATTCCAATCCCAAAGAAAGGCAATGCCAAAGAATGCTCAAACTACCACACAATTGCACTCATCTCATATGCTAGTAAAGGAATGCTCAAAATTCTCCAAGCCAGGCTTCAACGTAAGTGAAGCGTGAAATACCAGATGTTCAATCTGGTTTTAGAAAAGGCAGAGGAACCAGAGATCCAATTGGCAACATCCACTGGATCACTGAAAAAGCAAGGGAGTTCCAGAAAAAACATCTATTTCTGCTTTACTGACGATGCCAAAGCCTTTGACTATGTGGATCACAATAAGCTGTGGAAAATTCTGGAAGATATAGGTATATCAGACCACCTGACCTGCCTCTTGAGAAATCTGTATGCATGTCAGGAAGCAACAGTTAGAACTGGACTTGGAACAAAAGACTGGTTTGAAATAGGAAAAGGAGTACGTCAAGGCTGTATATTGTCATCCTGCTTATTTAACTTATATGCAGAGTACATCATGAGAAATGCCGGGCTGGAGGAAGCACAAGCTGGAATCAAGATTGCCGGGAGATATATCAATAACCTCAGATATGCAGATGACACCACCCTTATGGCAGAAAGTAAAGAAGAACTAAAGAGCCTCTTGATGAAAGACTTTCTCCTCTCACTTTTTCAACCGAATTTCGAGTTGTAAGTCTTTTGATTCTAGTACCGTAGGCCAGGGTAGTGAAGTACCGTTTATCTACCTCTTTGTCACCTTTGTCACAGTCTGAAATAAAAACCCCCGAGGTTTTAGTGACGTCTACCACTAACGTCGGTACTTCAATTTTCTGTGAGAAACCTTCTTTTAAATACTAGTTCCTAGATAGCATATTAAAAAGAAGAGACATTACTTTGCCAACAAAGTTCCATCTAGTCAAGGCTATGGTTTTTCCAGTAGTCATGTATGGATGTGAGAGTTGGACTATAAAGAAAGCTGAGTGCCAAAGAATTGATGCTTTTGAACTGTGGTGTTGGAGAAGACTCTTGAGAGTCCCTTGGATAGCAAGGACATCCAACCAGCCTATCTTAAAGGAAATCAGTTCTGAATATTCATTGAAGGACTGATGTTGAAGCTGAAACTCCAATACTTTGGCCACCTGATGTGAAGAACTGACTCATTTGAAAAGACCCTGATGCTGGGAAAGATTGAAGGCTGGAGGAGAAGGGGATGACAGAGGATGAGATGGTTAGATGGCATCACTGACTCAATGGGCATGAGTTTGAGTAAACTTTGGGAGTTGGTGATGGACAGGGTGGCCTGGTTGCTGCAGTCTATGGGGTCGCAAAGAGTCGGACATGACTGAGTGACTGAAGTGATGCCTAACAAAAGAGCATCAAACTATGTGAGGCAATAACTGATGGAACTGAAAGGAGAAACAGAGGAGTCCCCTATTATAGTTGGCATAGCCCTCTATCAGAAACAGATCAAGTAGGCATAAAGTTGGTAAGGACACAGGTGAATTCAAGAGCACTACTGATCTACTGGATATATTTGACATCTACAGACTACTTCATCTAACAACAGCAAATGATAGATTATTCTCAAGCTGAGGTGGAACATATACCAAGACAGACCACATTGTGGGTCATAAAACACATCTTTAGAGATTTCAAAGAACAGAAATCATACAACATATGCTCTCAGACCACAACAGAAAAATAGTGGAAAATCCACAAATACTTGGAGATTAAATAGCACACTTTCAAGCAACACATGGCTAAGAAGAAATCTCAAGAGAAAATTTAAAATATTTTGAACTAAATGTAAATGAAAACAAAACTTATCAAAATTTGTCAAATGCAGTAAAAGCAGTAGCACTGAATATATATATTAGTAAAGAAGAAATACCTTGAATCAACCATATATGCTTGCACCTTAGGGGAAAAAATAGCAAACTAAAGTAAGAAGAAAATAAATAAAAATTAGAGTAAAAATCAATGAAACTAATAATAGGACTTCAATAGAGAAAAGTCAACAAATAAGTAACTGGCTCTTTGAAAAATCAGTAAAATTAATATGTGTCTAGGCAAGTTAACTACAAAAAAAAGAAAGGAGACAAAGATGTTACAAAGTTTCAGAAACAAAATACAGGTTATCACTACTGAAACCATGAACATTAAAAGGAAAATATAGGAACATTATTAACAAATCTATGCCCATGAATTTGATAAGTTAGATGAAAAGGGCTGATTATGTGAAAGACACTGTCTACTAAAGCCCATGTAAGGAGAAATAGACAATCTTGATAGGCTTCTGTCTATTAAAGAAACTGAGTCAATAATTAATAACCTCCCCAAATAGAAAACATCATGCCCAGATGGATTCAAACATTTAAGGAAGAAATACCAGTGCTGTACTGTTGCAGCCTGGCAGAGCAGAGACCAGACTCGAGAGTGTGGCAAACTGCACCCTTGTGATCATCCTAGTAAGTATGCCGAACAGACATTCTTGAGGTGGGACCTGCCCTCTGCTCCACTTCACTGCCTACCCCTGCATCCATCTCCATGGAAACAAAACAAGATATTTCTGATCAACAGCAGAGCCTGTGATAATCAAACTCCCCAGTATAGCTATTCCTTAATGAGCTCATGTAACTTCTGCCAATTAAAGTATGGGCTAAAAGGAGCCATTTTGTCTTCCTGCCATGGAGAGCAGGAGGGCCCCCTGACTCCTCATTTGCCAAATTATATGTGTCTGTCTTTTCATTACGTGCTCACCCTTGTTTCAGGTCTTTCTCACCTGTTGTGCTGGACGTGGCACTCTACAATCTCTTCCATAAAACAGAAGCAGAGAGAATATTTCCTAATTCATTCTATGAGGCCAGTATTACAGAACCAGACAAAGGTATTATATGAAAAGAAAACTGCAGACCCAATATTTCTCATGAACATAGATGCAAAAGCCTGTACAAAACATTAGCAAAGAAATACAACAATATACACTACAATAAGTGGGTTTATCTCACATATGCAAATCTGGTTCATCATTCAAAAATCAATTAATATGTAAGCCATCCCATCAACAGATTAAAAAAGAAAAATCACATAATCACATCAACAGAGGCAGAAAAAATATTTGACAAAATACAACACTCATTTACGAGAAAAATTCTTGGCAAACAAGGAAGAGGGGAACTTCTTCAAGTTGATAAAGAACATCTTACCAAAAAACCTACAGTTAATATCAAACTTGATGATGAGAAACTCAAAGCTTTCCTATTAAGATCAGGAACAAGGCAAGGATATTCCCTCTCACCACTGCTTTTCAATATCATTCTAGAAGCCCTAGGTAATGCAATAAGATAAGGAAAAAAGGTATATATAATAAGAAAGAAGAAATAAAAATTATCTTACTTCATAGATGATTGTCTATGTAGAAAACCTGAAAAATCAACAAAACTCCTTGAATTAATATGTAATTATAGAAAGGATGCAGGATACAAGATTAACATACCAAAGTATACTGGTATACATGATGGTACATATCTTTATACATCATCAAAACCCATGGAATGTACAACATGAAGAGTGAACTCTTATGTAAACTATGGACTTTAGTTAGTAATAATAATGTGTCAATACTGGCTCATCAGTTTTAACAATTGTACTTCAATAGAGCAAGATGTTAATAACAGGGAAAATTGGGGGTTGAGTGAGGGAGGTATATGGGAACTTTGCTTTTTCTCTTTTTTTTCTGTAAACCTCAAATTGTTAAAAAATAGTCTATTAATTAAGATATTATCTATAAAAGTATTAATGAGGCAATATTCTTGGATAAAAACTGAGAGAATCTACTGCCTACAGACTTACTATATAAGAAATACTGTGGGGAGTTCCTCAGGCTGAAACCACAGCACACCAAGTATTAATATGAGTCCACATACAGAAAAAGGAAAACTGAGAAGCTCAATGAATTCCAAGTAGGATAAACTCAGAGATAGAAACTTTATTCAAACCTTTGAAAGCCAAAAACAAAAAGAAAAATCTTGAAAGCAGCAATAGAGAAGCAACTTATGTATAAGGAGCTCTTCAGCCAGATTAACATCCAATTTCACATCAGCAATCAAGAGGTTCAGAAGAAGTAGAATGACATTTTTAAAGTACTAAAGGAAAAAAAAATGTCATTCAATTCTATACTTAACAAAACTATCCTTTCAAAAAAAGGAGAAATTATGATACTCCCAGATAAGCACCGAGGGAGTTCACTGCTATTAGAATTGCCTTTAAGAAATGATTGGAGAAGGCAATGGCACCCCATTCCAGTACTCTTGCCTGGAAAATCCTATGGATGGAGGAGCCTGGTGGGCTGCAGTCCATGGGGTCACTAAGAGTCGGGCAAGACTGCGTGACTTCACTTTCACTTTTCACTTTCGTGCATTGGAGAAGGAAATGGCAACCCACTCCAGTGTTCTCGCCTGGAGAATCCCAGGGACGGGGGAGCCTGGTAGGCTGCCATCTCTGGGGTCGCACAGAGTCAGACACGACTGAAGCAACTTAGCAGCAGCAGCAGCATAAGAAATGATAAAATGTGTCCTTCAGACTGAAATGAAAGAACACTGGACAATAACTCAAGCTATATGATGAAATAAAGAACATTAGTAAAACTGAATAAATAAATATAAAAGCCAACACTGTTGTTTTTATTTTGAAATTTCTATTTTAATCCTATATGATTTAAAAGACAGATGTATAAAATGATAATTATAAATACATATTAAAGGATACATAATATATAAAATACAATTTGTGATAATAACACATATGGGGAGGTATGTGCATGGACAGAAGCAGAATCTGTATATTACTGAATTTAAAGTGGTATTAATTCAAACTAGTGTGTTACAAGTTTAAGATATTAGTTATAATCTCCAGGGTAACAAATAAGAAAATAGCTAAATATATATACAAAAAAGGAAATGAGAAGGCATGTGGCACACTATAAAAATTATTTAAATATAAAATAAGGAAGTAATGGAGTGAGTATAAAAAAAAGATATGACACATGGAAAACAAGAGACAAAATGACAGAAGTCCTCCTTTATCTATCACAGATTGAATTATGTTCCCCCCAAATTCATATATTCAAGTGTCACAATCACTAGTACCTGGGAATGTGACTATATTTGGAGATGTGGGTTTTAAAGTGGTAATTAAGCTAAAATGAGATAATTAGTGTTTGTGTGTTTAGTCACTCAGTTGTGTGCTACTTTGCAATCCCATGGACTATAGCCCACCAAGCTCCTCTGTCCATGGGGATTCTCTAGGCAAGAATACTGGAGTGGGTTGCCATGCCCTCCTCCAGGGAATCTTCCCAACTCAGGGATCGAACCCAGGTCTCCCACATTGCAGCCATTTTCTTTATGATCTGAGCCACCAGGGAAACCCCAAAATTAGGGTTTCCCCTAATCCAGTATGCTGCTGCTGCAATATAACTAGTGTTCTTATAAAAAGAGATTAGGACACAGATGTATAGAGCGAACCAGGTGAAGCCATCCATAAGCCAAGGAGAGAAGATTCAGGGGGGAAAAAAAAAAAAAGCATTAGCTTTCCGAAAACCTTGACTTCAGACTTAGAGCCTCTGCAACTGTGAGAAAACGCGTTTCTGTTGTCTAAACCACCTAGACTGTGGTACTTTATTAAGGCAGCCCTGGCAAACTGTGCCAAAGCCTTTGACTGTGTGGATAACAATAAACTGTGGAAAATTCTGAAAGAGATGGGAATAACAGACCACCTGACCTACCTCTTGAGAAACATATGCAGGTCAGGAAGCAACAGTTAGAACTGGACATGGAACAACAGACTGGTTCCGAATAGGAAAAGAGGGATGTCAAGGTTGTATATTGTCACCCTGCTTATTTAACTTATATGCAGAGTACATCATGAGAAATGCTGGACTGGAAGAAACACAAGCTGGAATCAAGACTGCCAGGATAAATGTCAATAACCTCAGATATGCAGATGACACCACCCTTATGCCAGAAAGTGAAGAGGAACTAAAAACCCTCTTGATGAAAGTGAAAGAGGAGAATGAAAAAGTTGGCTTAAAGCTCAACATTCAGAAAACGAAGATCATGGCATCTGGTCCCATCACTTCATGGGAAATAGATGGGGAAACAGTGGACACAGTGTCAGATTTTATTTTGGGGGGCTCCAAAATCACTGCAGATGGTGACTGCAGCCATGAACTTAAAAGACGCTTACTCCTTGGAAGAAAAGTTAACCTAGATAGCATATTGAAAAGCAGAGACATTACTTTGCCAACAAAGGTCCGTCTAGTCAAGGCTATGGTTTTTCCTGTGGTCACATATGGATGTGAGAGTTGGACAGTNATTATCTGGGTCGTGAAGATCTTTTCTGTACAGTTCTTCTGTGTATTCTTGCCACCTCTTCTTAATATCTTCTGCTTCTGTTAGGTCCATACCATTTCTATCCTTTATCGAGCCCATCTATGGATGAAATGTTCCCTTGGTATCTCTAATTCTCTTGAAGAGATCTCTAGTCTTTCCCATTCTGTTGGTTTCCTCTATCTCTTTGCATTGATTGCTGAAGAAGGCTTTCTTATCTCTTCTTGCTATTCTTTGGAACTCTGCATTCAAATGCTTATATCTTTTCTTTTCTCCTTTGCTTTTCGCCTCTCTTCTTCCAACCAGTCCATTCTGAAGGAGATCAACCCTGGGATTTCTTTGGAAGGACTGATGCTAAAGCTGAAACTCCAGTACTTTGGCCACCTCATGCGAAGAGTTGACTCATTGGAAAAGACTCTGATCCTGGGAGGGATTGAGGCCAGGAGGAGAAGGGGACGACCGAGGATGAGATGGCTGGATGGCATCACGGACTCGATGGATGTGAGTCTGAGTGAACTCCGGGAAATGGTGATGGACAGGGAGGCCTGGCGTGCTGCGATTCATGGGGTTGCAAAGAGTCGGACACGACTGAGTGACTGAACTGAACTGAACTGACTGCTGCTGCTGTGGATATATCAGCAGGTTTGATGGAATATACCGACCTACATTGCTATGTAGGTAAAATACCCACTAATGATGCCTGTCTTAAAGGAATAATGAAGTGAAATGAAGTGAAAGTCGCTCAATCATGTCCTACTCTTTGTGACCCCATGGTCTATACAGTCCATGGAATTCGCCAGGCCAGAATGTTGGAGTAGGTAGTCTTTCCCTTCTCCAAGGGATCTTCCCACCCCAGGGATCAAACCTAGGTCTCCCACATTGCAGGCAGAATAGACAGATTAAATTTTAAAATACATGGGTAATTCTTAACAGCTGGCACATAGCAAGTGCTCAGTAAATGTTATCAACTCTTATTCTACCATGAGGTTAGTCTTAGGGGCAAGTAGAACTGAGGACCTTTCCTTTATCCTGAAAAAGAACCCCAAATCAAAGGTCCATCCTCAAGCCCAACTACCCGAGGGAAGGCCCAATGAGAATCTCTCTTCTTAAGCAAAGGGAACATGTCACCTATCCTCAGGTTACTACACTAGTGCGTGAAAAGAAAAGCTTGTACAGTCCAAAGTCTGTTATCTGTTATAATTGACAAATTTGTGTTCCTTATTTGGCCTTAACAGACCATCAGAAATCTTTAGCCACAAATCAATGACATGCTTATTCACCTTACCTAATGGTGAATTCTTTTTTTTTTTTTTTGCCTAATTCCAAAACCTCCTGATTGATCAGTAGCCCAGGGATATCATGGGGTTGAGATTGACAATCCATCCAAATATGATGGAACTCTAAAGAGAGCAGGACTTTCACTGTGGCTGGACAGATGGAAATTGGATTTGAAGAAAAACTTGCCAGAAGGAGGGCAAATAGTCATGCCTTCCTAAGGAGGTTGCATTATGTCTCCCATTTAGGGGAGCTTTATGTAAAAGAGAAACATTCTTTATTCTGGAATGGCCATCATGTTTGTGGAGACAGGGTGAACCAAAAGACCTTTATATCTGGAGATCAGAGCCTCTTCTTTTAGCCCAAATAGATCTTGTTTCAAGGGATGCCTGGAGAGAAGGGGTAAGTCAGGTAATTTTAACACTGAGAAGTTCTTTTTCAAGACTCCCTCTAGGCCATCCTGCTCCTGTGAAGGATGTTGCAAAGCAGATGCCCCAAGATGGATGGTGGGTTAGACAAGGTAACATCTAGTTGTTAGAGTCAAGAATTTTGTGATTGATGTATCCCTGAAATATGCTGAACCCTATCTTAAGTTTGGAAGGAGAGAGGAAAACACCAAGAGAAGGAAGGAACTATGGATTCTGAAGTTCCTGATCTGACAGGGAACAGGCCCAGAAGTTCAGAGGTTCATGAGAAAAGGCAGGAGGCTGAAGAGAGTTTGTTTATAGCTATACAATCAGATCCTCAGAAGCTCAATGCCTATTGACAGTGCCCATTCTGGGACAGTGTGAAATGCAGTTAGTCTGATGAGAAATGTATGAATGGATCCCTAGAAAGGGTGGGGACAGGCTTCATAAAGCAGCAGGAGGGACAGTGTTGGTAAAAAGATGTGCGTGAAGGTATTTCAGAGAGTAGACAGTGGGGGCAATCTGAGGGCCCTTGCAGAAGAGGAAGGGATCATGAGATGCTGTGAGAGAACCAGTGGAGACAGAGACCTCTGAAGCAGGGCCCATGTCATTCTGCTGCATGGCTGCGGACTGGCAAGCAGCCTGTGAACTCTACATCTGGAAGATACCAAAGCTCTAGGCTTGCAGGTACCCAAGAGGTGTGCCAGAGCTCTGCCCCTCAGCCAAGACAGCCTGGGACAGTGACCAGTTGTCCATGAGAGCTCACCAGAGGAGGGAGGGGCAAAGGCAGTCCTGGAGAATCTGGCAGAGCAGGAAGCCTGACTTAGGAGCTCCATCCTTGGTGAGGTCCATTCCCACCAACCAGGCTGAGCCCCTGCACCTCCCCCAGCGCGTGTCCCTGCCCCATAAGGGCTCATTTCTTTAGAGCTGGAGCCTACCCTTTAGGTAGGTCTAGACCTGTGCCCCTTCCCCCATGAACCTCCTTTGCTCTTCCACCGTGGAGTGTCCCCTCACTATTCTCCCATGGTCTTGCCCTTCTTTTTCCTCCACTGTCCTCCACTTCCCTCCTCTCCCCTCTGTCTCCCCCAGTCTCCCTTCCATGCCATTCTCCTCACCCCAGTCAGTCTCCATCCTTCTTCCAAGTGGCCCTGGAGAGTAGTAATCTAAAAGCAAGCATCTTTCTTCCTCCTTTCCTCTAGAAAACTACCTTCCATCCTCTTCTCTCTCCTCAACCCTACCCCACCTCTGGCCCATGGCCTTCAGAATTCTTGCCTTGTTGTCTGCCTTTCCCTTCCACTCCCATCATCACTCAGGTTGAGGAGTTTGCTTTGGTAAAGGACACATCCACTCGCTTCATTTTCCCTTCAGGCCCCAGCCAAGAACCTCTCCCCACCCTACCCCCACCCTTAGCAATGGCCGCCACCCAGTCTGCTTCATCTGGTCCCCACCCCATCTTACCAAAAAAGCTTTGCACAATTAACCATCAAGCTTTGATGGCTCTATTACTCAGCACCTAATGTGCATCTGGGATTCATTTCATTCACGCAACAAATATTTACTGAGCACCTACTGTGTGCCAAGTCCTTGGAATATAGCCATAAACCAAATGTTTGTACCCATTAAGTATGCTGTAGCGTTTGCATTTTGGTTCATGATCTGGGTATATGTACAGCTTTCCCCTTGGAATTGGAAGCTCACAACAAATAAGAGTGAGCTCTCCCCATCCTCTGGTCCCACACCCTGAGAGCATGCTGAAGGACCCAAAAGAGGTACTGGAGGGAGAGGAATAGTAAGTGTGTGTGAATGTACCATGTACCATCTGATGCTTTAGTGATGGCAGACAGTGGATGGACAAGACTACGTACGATCAGGCTTTTCCTTGCGATCAAATACACCAGGCTCTGAGTGCCAGCTCTGCCTCTAACCACAACCTGAGCAAATCTCTTGACCCTCTAGTCCTCAGTGTCCTCATCTGTAAAATAAGAATAATAACACTAGCATCAAAGGACAATTTGTAAAAAATTAAATGCGTTAATGCAAGTTGGGCAGTCAGTATAGTATCTACAATGAAATAAGTTGAACATCAACAGACGTTGTTATAAGTTTGGAACACTGTTCATAAAACAGGNTAACACTAGCATCAAAGGACAATTTGTAAAAAATTAAATGCGTTAATGCAAGTTGGGCAGTCAGTATAGTATCTACTATGAAATAAGTTGAACATCAACAGACGTTGTTATAAGTTTGGAATACTGTTCATAAAACAGGTTTCTACACTAAGCATATGCTACCTGAATAATTTTTTTAAATAACCACATACTCTAGAAAAACTTGTACAGATATACCAGAAGACATGGGAAATAATGTTCATGGCAGATCTGTTCATAATACACTCTGGGAACAGCCACAAGGCCTTGGAGGTGGAAAGATGAATAAACTGTGACATATTCCTACAGAGAGTGCAATCCACAGTGAACATGAACACAATACAGCTACAGGAAGCAACTTTGAACAAAGGAATACACACAATATGCTTCCATTTGTACGAAGTTCAAAAACTGGAATATATGGTTTAGAGATGCATTCCTTGGTCCTTAAACTATAGAAAAGCAAAGGAATCATTCAGCACAAAATCCCAGAGAACCATCTTGGTTCAGAAAGGAAGTGGGTGCAGTGAAAATGAGGTTCAGAGGAAGTTCCTAAGTTACACATATGTTCTATTTCTTCCCACAGGTGGTAGGCATACCACCTATACATTCTTTTGTAGGGGTGGTATATTTCACAATAAAAGCAATGTTAACTTTCCTGATGGCTCAGCGGGTAAAGAATCAGTCTGCAATTCGGGAGATGCAGGAGATATGGGTTCAATCCCTGGGTCAGGGAGATCCCCTGAAGAAGGGAATGGCAACCCACCCCAGTATTCTTGCCTGAAAAAATTCCATGGACAGAGGAGCCTGGCGGACTATAGTTCAAAAGGTCAAAGTCTCTTGTTGCCAGAGCCAAGACCACACAGTAGTCATTCCGCCAATCCTTCCCCCTCCCCTCTCCCCTTCCCTCACCAAGAGCTGTTTTCACTCCAAGAAAACCTACCCGTACAATGTCTTTTTAGGTCTTCAAAATTAGCAGCCATTAGTAATACCTGAGTTAAATGAAATGGTGTCACATTTGAATTTTTTAATATCCTGGTTTAAATTGCTTCTTTCAAATTGCTTAGCAAAGACCAGCCATTAGTAATTAGCTTATGTTTATGCGTGTCATTTTTATAGGGAGTTACACTAGTAGAAAAGGCAAAGTGTGTGTGAGCTGCACTCTGACTCACAGGGCTTCTCCTTGGAATACCCAGCCAGCTGGCTGGCTGGAAGCACCACAACTCCACTGTAGGGCAGTGCCCAGAGTGGCGGATGAGGGCATAAAGGGCCTCAGAAGAGCCGGCCCAGGTCCCCAAACACATAAAGTGACATCAGGAGCCACACCCTCCTCTGGGAGGGCCAGATTGCTGACATGGTCCATGACCCCATGTCCATCCTATTGCAAGTCCCCATTCCTGAATGTTCTACATGGACATACTATTCTCTTCTCCTCCTTCCGCTTCTTTCCTACCAACCCCCTCACCTCTTGCCCTAAGCTGCTTTGCCTGCCCTTTGCCCCTACAGCACACCAGCTACCAGGGGCTGCCAGCTACAGTGTTTCTCTTCTCTTTTCTTCCCATCCATTTAAAACAAACCCCTGTCCTTTTATGGGATCGTTTTTCTAGTCTTGCTCTACTGGAATGGGGTGTTTCATGTATGTAGAACACAGTATCATCTTATCAAGGTACTTACAATATACCAGATGCAAGCAAATAGCGAAAACTGCTATTCTCCATCCCTTTCCTTCAATTCTCAGCCACAGGGTCCTGCAGATCTCCTCTCCTCTGCCTTCAGTGCCGTGTCACACACATGCCCGTTTGCCCTCCTGGTTCCAACCATTCCAGCACCCCCCGACTCTGCCCATTTTCCTTAGACTGACTCTCCTCAATCCTATATCCACAGATCGCTATTGTTATTTAATTGCTAAGTCATTTTCTATTCTTTTGTGATGCCATGAACTGTAACTCGTCAGGGCTCCTCTGTCCCTTGGATTTTGCAGTCAGGAAAACTGGAGAAAGTTGCCAATTCCTTCTTCAGGGGATCTTCCTGACCCAGGAATTGAACCCAAGTCTCCTGCCTTGGCAGGAGGATTCTTTACCACTGAGCCACCAGAGGAGCCGCATATCCACAGAAACCCTCTCCCAATAAGTTTCTCCACCCTCTTGAAAGTCTCCAAGGACTAGGAAATCCAAGGGTTGTCATAACCTATAGGTGGGAAGGCTTGGCATCTCCTCAGTTCCACTTCTTAATAGCTGGGAGGTTTGGGGCAAGTTATTTAACCTCTCCAAGCCTCAGTTTCCTCATCTGTAAAATAGGGATAATGATACCTACTTCATATGGTGGATGTGAGACTTAGAGATCATTCATTTATGGCATATAGTGTTGGTAACAGAGTAGGTGGTCAGTAAAAAGAAAATAGAACCTATATTGCCCTACAGAGATTTTTCTAATTGTAAAGGGGAAAACATACTCAAGTGATCTGATTTAGCAGCACCAGTAACAGGACAACTTGATTGTGCTTTCTGGGGTGATACAGTAAGCGTTATAAAGCATTGCTTATGACGTATGCTGCCCAAAAATGCTTCAGTTAAACCCAATCAAGCCTCCAGACCAGCACTATCTGAAAGACACTGGTGTGATGGTGGAAATGTCCTGTTTCTGTGCTGTCAATAATGTAGCTTCTAGTCATGCATGCCATGTGACTGAAAGACCAGATTTTTAATTTATTTAATTTTAACTAATTTAAATTTAAATAGCCACATGTGTCTGTTGGCCACCATGTTGAACAGCCCAGCTCAAGAGTTAATTTTCAGTGTATAGAAAATACAAGAGATATAGCCATAAGTTAAATCAAGAAAACCTATTTTTAAAAATCATAGGACAGTTAGGAAATTTTATGAATGGAGAGTAAATGATTTTTTGGAATTATTCTTCTTGCATGTGAAAAAATGGTACTGTCTCTAATCTTAAGAAATGCATGCTAAAGTATTTAAGAGTTCCAAGCTATGTTTTCTGTAATCATCAAATAAATGGGCAAATGTGAAGGCAAATATGGCACAATGTTAATAACTCTTGAATGTGGGTACCTGGGTGGAGCACATCAGTGTGTTTGTTATACAGGTACCATTTCTTCAACTTTCCTAATTTTGAAAATTCTCCTAATAAAAGTGAAAGAAAACATAAAACCCAAATATTTAATAATCTGCTGACTGCTGTCATGGCAGGAAAAGTCAGATGTTTTTCAGCAGCCAACTGGACTCTCTGGAGATTGGGAAAATACAGCTTTAAGTAACAATGGGGCCTTGCCCACTACTGGGATGGAAACTTCCAGAAGTTATTTACTAACACCCCAGTCTCTCTAGGCCCCCCACTCACACCTGCACACACACAGGTCACCTGCTTTTACCACTTCTGATTTCCCTTCTCCTCCCTCCACTCTCCTGCCCTGCCCTTCTCTTTCCAGTCTCCTCAGATGACTGCATGCCCAGCTTGCAAGGCACTTTGAAGATGAAACATGCTGAGTCCCTTACAGCCCAGGGACTGGCATCTTTTACACAGAGGAGGGTGCGGGCCACTATTAAAGCACATTCTGGAAAGGCGTTGACCTCAGCTAGCCACGCAAGCCCATAAAGCACATATTGCCACAACCGTATCTGCATAGCCAAGCCCCTTCCGACCTGAGCATAAATAGGGCCCCGGCTCTCTGAGGAGGACATTGGAGTTTCCACAAGACTCCAGCTCACCTCTCCTGTACTCTGCAACCTACACCTCCAGAAGGATCATGACCTGCGGATCAGGATTCCGTGGCCGCGCCTTCAGCTGCGTCTCCGCCTGCGGACCTCGGCCCGGCCGCTGCTGCATCACGGCCGCCCCCTACCGCGGCATCTCCTGCTACCGCGGCCTCACCGGGGGCTTCGGCAGCCGCAGCGTCTGCGGGGGCTTCCGTGCCTGCTCCTCTGGCCGCAGCTTCGGGTACCGCTCCGGCGGCGTGGGCGGCCTCAGCCCTCCCTGCATCACCACCGTGTCAGTCAATGAGAGCCTCCTCACGCCCCTCAACCTGGAGATCGACCCCAATGCGCAGTGCGTGAAGCAGGAGGAGAAGGAGCAGATCAAGTATCTCAACAGCAGGTTCGCTGCCTTCATCGACAAGGTGAGTCTCCTTGATCACACCCTTCCTGAACCCTCCCTTCCTGGGTGGGCACTCGAGGGTTAGTCAGGGTGCAGGAGAGATGTGGGCCAGGTGAGCCCCAGGCTGATGGAGGAGATGGACACACTTCCAGGGCACAGACAGACCAGAGAGATGAGTCTGGAGCAGGAGCTCCTGATTAGAGCACTGTTATCATTTACAGCCTCTGTCCAGACAGGCAGGGTCCCTACACACAGACAAGGACAAGGCTTGGAACCACATGTCAGAGGAGAAAGCATACATGCAAACAAGACTTAAGAAATGCACACAAGATATAGGAACAGAATCACAGTTCAGCCTTTGAGTGGGTGTCCTTGAGCACACCTTTCCTGAACACACCCATACTAAACTTGGACTGGGCACTGATGGGGCAGTCAAATGCAAAAAGAGCTCTACTTGGCTCCTAACCACATGCCATCTAGACTCAGCAGGTCAGGATAACTCAGTTGACCTCAGGAGGAAATGATCTTTCCCAACCCCTTGCTCTCACCCTAATATGGAAAATCCAAACAGGATTACTGTCTTGAAATCCGGAAGTTGCCTTGTCTTTCACATTCCCCTCTGTCTAATCTCTGCTGAGCTGTTGGTTTGGCTTGTTGCTGTTCAGTCACTCAGTCCTATCCAACTCTTTGCGACCCCATGGACTGCCACACACCAGCTTCCCTATCCATCATCTCCCAGAGCTTGCTCAAACTCACGTCCATTGAGTCAGTGATGCAATCCGACCATCTCATCTTTTGTCTCCTCCTTCTCCTCTTGCCCTCAGTCTTTCCCAGCATCAGGGTCTTTTCCAATGAGTCAACTCTTCACAACAAGTGGCCAAAGTATTGGAGCTTCAGCTTCAGCATCAGTCATTCCAATAAATATTCAAGGTTGATTTCCTTTAGGATTGACTGGTTTGGTCTACTTGCAGTCCAAGAGACTCTCAAGAGTCTCCATCTCGAGAGTTAGAAAGCATCAATTCTTTGGCACTCAGACTTCTTTAAGGTCCAACTCTCACATCCATACATGACTGGAAAAACCTTAGCTTTGACTATATGGACCTTTGTCAGAAAAAGTAATGGTTTTGGAGTTAACCTTGAATCAATCAGGACCCTCCCCAAACCCCTCCATCCTCCAAATAGGCTTTGGGGCAGTAGGAGCCATCTGACCCCTCCTCCCACCCCAAATGGCAGGTGCGCTTCCTGGAGCAGCAGAACAAGCTGCTGGAGACCAAGCTGCAGTTCTACCAGAACCGCCAGTGCTGCGAGAGCAACTTGGAGCCCCTGTTCAGCGGCTACATCGAGACGCTGAGGCGGGAGGCCGAGTGCGTGGAGGCCGACAGCGGGAGGCTGTCCTCAGAGCTCAACAGCCTGCAGGAGGTGCTGGAGGGCTACAAGAAGAGGTGAGTGTGGCTGAGGGTGATGTTGGGCATAGGAAATGGACATGGATTCAACCCACTGGATGAGATTGGAGAATTTCAAAGGGGATGTGACCATGCAGGGCAAGCTGGTGGTATGCAGCAGGATCTTCCCATCAGGCAGCCATTGCTCAGATGCCTATGAGTAGGGCCATGATTCCCTAGGAGGTCTCTCTCTCCTCCTTCAGGCTTCTCTTCTGGAAGCCTGATCACCCAGCAACAGTGCCCTGTGCTCTGTGGGGAGGAGGCTTCTGCATTCTCCCAGGCCTGGCCCTTCAGGCTCCCACCTGTAGCACTTGGATGCGATATGAGTCTCAGTGTCTCAGGGCTGCCAGGTGCTGGGTCTCTGGGTTTCCCACTGTCTAGGTTGCTCTAATCTGATGGCCTCTGAGATTCATAGGTCCTCCCCGAGCTGAGCTAGGTTGGACACCCAGGTGGGGAGAGGCTGGGGCTGCAGTGCCCCAGAGGGGCTGCTGTCCACTCCTGGCCGGTGCTGAGTCCTTATTTTCCTCCAGAGGTGACCTCAGAGCAGTTTGGACGGCAGGGCTGTGAGGTTCCAGAAGAGTTAGCCCCTGGATCCCTCAATTCCAAGTGGAGAATCACAGACACAGCCCAAGTCCAACCAGAGAGGACCCAGCAGGGCTGCCAGGGATCTGGCTGTGTGGGGAGGTCCCTAGTGTTGCCCCCTTCACTCCTGTAAGGTGGTGACCTCCCTCTGTCCTCTTTCCCCAGGTACGAGGAGGAAGTTGCTCTGAGAGCTACAGCCGAGAATGAGTTTGTGGCTCTGAAGAAGGTGAGTAACATGGGACTGGGAAGCAGAGCCATGAAGAATCTCAGAATGACAGGCTCTCATTGTGGAGAACAATGGTCTCATCCTCTTTGGGGAGCAGTGACTTTGCCAAGTCAGGATGGGAAATTCCCATAGACCAGGTCATGAAAGGCACATCCAAGGCTTTGGCAAGGGCAGTAACCTTGTAAAATTCACTAGCACCCTGACCTGATGCAGGGGTGTGACTGAACTGATCTCTGGATGTTCTGTGCTGCTTCAGAGTTGATAGTCTGCGGCTGGCATCCCATGGAGGCACTGTAAGCTTCAGTCTCTCTCTTGAGGGATGGTGTCCTGTCTAGTGTCTCAGAAGTCTGGTTAAGATGGGGAGTACAGTCCCAGGGTCTAGGGGGAGGATGGAGCAGAGCCAACAGTAGCCAGGTGGAGTTTTGGAGGAGTGTAGGGAAACAAGGAAGGGTCAAGGTGGTTGAGCGAGGGAGCCAGTCTGGCAAGCTTAGGGTAAGAAGGAAACATGGGAGGTAAGAGATCTCAGGTAGGTGGAGTGAAAGGCTAGTGGTCTACCTCCAAGGCACAAGGCATTTGTTCTTAAAAGGGGAGGAGGTTGTGAGATGCCTCCAGGGAAGGGCAGCATGGAGATAAGACAGGAAGAGGAACACAGGGAATCATTTCCCCCTCACCCCCATGTACTGTGTGAGGAGAGAGAGGAATTCAGGTGATGATCACCAGGGGTCCTCTTTGCTCAAAGACTCCCCATCTTCTCAGGATGTGGACTGTGCCTACCTCCGCAAATCAGACCTTGAGGCCAATGTGGAGGCCCTGATTCAGGAGATTGACTTCCTTCGGCGACTGTATGAGGAGGTGAGTGATTGTGGTCTGGGCAGAAAGCAGCAGCTGGCCTGGAAGAGAGGGCATTGCTCTGTGATCAGAGTTGGACAGGTGTTGGGGCAGGAGCTACAGTCCATGAGGCTGTCAGAGGGGGCCAGGGCTGGAGACCAGGAAGGGCTGAGAAGGCAGGTACACGCTGTGGTGGGGTAAGTGATAGTGTAAACAAGACCCTTCCACCCTCCTGCCCCACCATCTGCAGGAGGTCCGAGTTCTCCAAGCCCACATCTCAGACACCTCGGTCATCGTCAAGATGGACAACAGCCGGGACCTGAACATGGACAACATTGTGGCTGAGATCAAGGCTCAGTATGATGACATCGCCAGCCGCAGCCGGGCCGAGGCTGAGAGCTGGTACCGCAGCAAGGTGAGTGGTCCAGGACACCTGCCTTCTAGACTTGATGGAAGAGATGGAGGTATCCATTAACAATTCTTTTGTTTCTGGGGATTCTTTTGTCTGGGGATTCTGATTCCTAGAGGTGGTGGAAGAAGCACAGACAGCTCTCAGGTTATAGTGGCAGGACAGGGCTGCCATTACGATTTCACAGGCTGCGCACTGGGCAACCTGAAAATCATCCGGTTCTGAGTGGGTGGTACATCCCATCCTGAGTTACATGAGCCTCTCTGCTTCCCACCAGTGTGAAGAGATCAAGGCCACAGTGATCCGGCACGGGGAGACCCTGCGTCGCACCAAGGAGGAGATCAATGAGCTGAACCGCCTGATCCAGAGGCTGACGGCTGAGGTGGAGAATGCCAAGTGCCAGGTAGGGTTTTTTTGAGGCCCACCAGGGTCCCACAGGCAGTGTGTGTGCCCAGTTGGATCTCACCATTCATTCTCCAGTCCACTTGCATGACTTGAGACCCAGTTTGTGGTTACTCAGGGAGCCCCAGGTGATGAAGGGGAGAGGCCTGTTCCTGGCGTGATTCCTGCTGTGTGGAGAGACCATAACCCACCTTGTTCTCTCCTGGGCCCTTAGAACTCCAAGCTGGAGGCTGCAGTGACCCAGGCAGAGCAGCAGGGCGAGGCAGCCCTCGCTGATGCCAAGAGCAAGCTGGCTGGGCTGGAGGAGGCCCTGCAGAAGGCCAAGCAGGACATGGCCTGCCTGCTCAAGGAGTACCAGGAGGTGATGAACTCCAAGCTGGGCCTGGACATCGAGATTGCCACCTACCGGCGCCTGCTGGAGGGCGAGGAGCAGAGGTGAGGACCATCCCAGCCTGGCCCTGACTAACCATTCCCACCCTTTACACAAATACCTCCCTTGATCCTGGCTGAGCAATGGCCAGGTCTGGGGCAACCCTATCATTTATCACTTTGAGGTGGGGTATTCTGAGGACTCTTCCTTCTGACACTCTGCACCTTCTCACCACTCGTGGAGCCCACTCCAAGAAGTTATGGGGCTCTGTTTGCAGCTCTGATTCAGGCACTAATGCTGCCTTTTTCTTTTTCCCTCTCAGACTGTGTGAAGGCGTTGGGTCCGTGAACGTCTGTGAGTATCCTAGGCCCTGTGTGGAGGGGTTTACTTGCTTCCTGTAAAGGACAGGAGTGTTTTCTCTGACACCTAAATATGAGTGGGCTGGCATCACAGAAAGAGGGATTTGGGGTCAGACAGCAGGAAGGACCACTTCTTTGGGGCTAGAGTTGTAGAGATGCTTGGAGAGGGCCATAGTCGGGGAGGCGGCACCCTCGGTCCCCCGGAATTCTGACTCAGTCTTTGCGGTCCGCAGGTGTCAGCAGCTCCCGCGGCGGGGTCGTCTGCGGGGACCTCTGCGTGTCGGGCTCCCGGCCGGTGACGGGCAGCGTCTGCAGCGCCCCCTGCAGCGGGAACCTGGCGGTGAGCACCGGCCTGTGCGCGCCCTGCGGCCCCTGCAATTCCGTCACGTCTTGCGGCCTGGGCGCGGGCGGCGTGGGCTCCTGCGGCATCAGCTCCTGCGGCGTGGGCTCCCGCGCCAGCGTCTGTCGCAAATGTTAGGCCTCCCGACTCAGGCCCCGCCCAGGCATCTCTCCCCCGCAGCCTGGCAGGGCCCTCCCTGCTTGGCCCCGCCCCCTCCGCCGCAACCCCAGCTCTGGGTGGAGCAATCCCTAGGATACCTCTCTCGTTCTTGGAAAGGTCCGTCCCACTCCTGGCTTTTCACGCCTGTGCGTAATGCCCTCTTCCTGGGTTCCGCCGCCCGCTCTGGGAAAAGTCACCCCAGAAAAAAGTCCCTTTGGCCACCACAGGAAGGGACCCCAGGGCAGGGAGGACCGAGACCCCACTCTGGGTTGTCGTGGGGCCAATGGCCAGAGTCCCCACCCTGTCCCAGCATCTCCCTTCCTTCTCTGCTGTGTTCATCTCTTCCAAGATCTGTGTTTCCAATAAACCAATGTAGCCAACCCTGAGCCTTGTCTGTACTTATGTTATCCTCCTCAGGGTCGAGGTTTGGAAGAGTCCCCAGGCATGAAGCAGAGAAAACCCCAGACCTGGGGTCTCCACTAGAGTCCTCTTTCCCTGGGCTCACAGCAGTCTCGGGTTTAGCCAAGGATGGTGCTAGGCCACTACATCCTGTAATTTTATCCACACCACCTTCACGCCATGTCTTGCAGAGGAAGAAACTAGAGCTCAGGGACCCACAGTAGCAGGGGCAGGCTCTACCCTGAGTTCAGTGGCACACAGCTGGGGTTTGAACCTCGAGTGCATGTTTAGTGGTCATGTCACTAAACCACAGCTGCCTCCCAGAAATCACCTCCGTGCACATCTGTAAACTTATGAATAGATCCACCAGTCACCCAGAGCTTAACGAAGCATCACTCTTGGCTTTGGTGGAGAAGACTCATACCTGAGTAATTCATGAGAATTCTTTAAGGGGTGAATATATGAACATGACTTAAGCTTTCAAAAAGCCTTTGATATGACTGCCTTTTTTTTTTAATGGAGTCCTTTTGGGGTTTTGAGACCTGCCATCACTGATAAATTAACTCAAAGCTAGACCACAACAAGAAGCAAAAAGATGATGTGGCCCAGAGGTAAGTACACAGACCCTGGATCCAGACTGCATGGGTCCAAAACTGGGCTCTGTTCGTGGCTGAGTGACTTTGAGCAATTTACTTACCCTCTCTGTGGCTCAGTTTCCATACATCTAAAGTGAAATGATAAGAGCACCTCTCCTTCACCTCCTAGGGTTATTGGCAGGATGAAAGAATTTAATATATGTAAAATAATTAGTGCTTGCCACAAAATAACAGCAGCATGTGTTTATTGTCAGTAGTATTCTTTTGCAGAATATAAAATAGAAATCCTTCCTGGGATAAGGGCCATGACCTGCCTATCATTACACTTATATCTGTGATCAGAGACACAAGCATAGAGAGAAATCCCCACATCTTCTGGGCCGTCAAGCTCCTCCTGCAGTAAACTGTTCCCCTTACACTGATGACGATATTACAAGTGCTGGTGCGAGTGGGACGATGGCCCCTCAGCTTCACTAGAGACTGAACTGAATACCTGAATTTACACGTATACACCACAGTGAATCTCAAAACTTGTGGATCTGGGCCCAGGAAGCTATCAGAAATGGAAGTCCCCATTCCATCACTAAGGGCAATAGAAATAATTGAGACCAGAAGTGAGAGGTCTGGAAAGACACAGACTCTTTTAAAGGACAGGATTAATCCTAGGTTTTCTGACCACCAATGTGTCCCCTCCACCCTCCAATGGAATTCTGAGGACAGAGCCCTTGGAGAGTTCCAGAATCCACAACTGTTCTAACCAGCCCTCTGTGCTGTGACAACATACAGCTCAGAAGTAGACCTTGTCTGGAGTCCAGATCCAAGGCCCCAGTATCAGCTCCATCTCCCATCCCCAGTTCAGGAGCCACCGGTCCTGAGAGACAGCTCTGTCAACTGACCCCTCCCTCTGCATCTCACTAGTCTCGTCAGCTCAGCTGGACCTTGATGACCTGTGATACTTCACTCTCTCACCCTCCCTCTGGCTCTGACCTCTTACCTACTCCAGCTCCACAATCCTCACCTCCCTATAGGTTCCCAGTCCTAAACAGGCTCAGGCAGAGGCACGAGGGTGAATGAATCACATACATATTGCCCATGATGCAAGATGGTAAAGAAAATGAAACATCTTGCTGTGTGACATTCAGCAAGTCACTTCTCCTTTCTAGGCTTCAGTGTATTCACTAGTGGGCGGGGGAATGCTTGGACCAGATAGATGCTAAGGTCTCTTAGCCATTTAAACTTCTATTTTTTTTTAATTGAAATATAGTTGACTTATAATATTGTGTTAGTTTCAGGTATTCAGCAAAGTAATTCAGTATATATATAGATAGAGAGATATTATTTTTCAGATTCTTTTACATTTTAGTTTATTACAGGTTATCTAATATAGTTCCTTGTGCTATACAGTCAGACCTGTTGCTTATTTTATATATAGTAGTTTGAATCTCTTAAACCCGAGCTCCTAACTTATCCCTCCCCTTTTTCCGCTTTGGCTAACTGCAAGTTTGTTTCTAACTCTGTGAGTTTAATTCTGTTTTGTAAATAAGTTCATTCGGTTCAATTCAGTCACTCAGTCATGTCTGACTCTTTGCAATCCCATGAATCACAGCACGCCAGGCCTCCCTGTTCATCACCAACTCCCAGAGTTCACTCAGACTCACATCCATTGAGTCAGTGATGCCATCCAGCCATCTCATCCTCGGTCATCCCCTTCTCCTCCTGCCCCCAATCCCTCCCAGCATCAGAGTCTTTTCCAATGAGTCAACTCTTTGCATGAGGTGGCCAAAGTACTGGAGTTTCAGCTTTAGCATCATTCCTTCCAAAGAAATCCCAGGGCTGATCTCCTTCAGAATGGACTGGTTGGATTTTCTTGCAGTCCAAGGGACTCTCAAGAGTCTTCTCCAATATCACAGTTCAAAAGCATCAATTCTTCAGTGCTCAGCCTTCTTCACAGTCCAACTCTTACATCCATACATGACCACAGGAAAAACCATAGCCTTGACTAGACGGACCTTAGGATCACTTTCTTAGACTCCACATATAAGTGGTATCATATTTGTCTTTCTCTGTCTTCCTTCTCTTAGTGTGATAATCTCTGGGTCCATCCATGTTGCTGCAAATGGCATTACTTCATTCTTTTTTATGGCTGAGTAATATTCTAGTATATATATGCCACATCCTCTTAATCCATCCATCTGCCGATGGACATTTAGGTTGCTTCCTTGTCTTGGTTCATGTAATCAGTGAAAGCTCTATTATTCTTCAGCAGACGTGGGACGGGACGAGGAGCTGGAGTGAATTAGGGAGCCACAGTCCCATGCTCTGTGCTTCATCCCTCACAGCTCACTGTCTGTAGCTTTCTGTCTGTGAGTGGAACAGAATGATTGCATCCAGGTACATGCACATGTCTGGGCATCTGTGTGGAAACATGTACATGTGTGAATATGTGTATGCCTGTGTATATGTGCTGAGGAGACGACATTTGTGGGTACATGAGGGTATGACTGCAGTGTGAGTGCACAAGTGGACTGGTTCAGGTGAGACAGGGTCACAATGTGAAGAACTGGACTCCACACTATGGTGGGAGTGGTGATAGACAGGTGCTGCTGGGGGTCGTGCTGGGGACGTACCCTCTGACTGGGGAATCCTAGCTCTAACTTGGCTCCTCTACCTACCCCTCTTTGCCCTGCAATTACTGCAGCTCCAGCCAGGACAGAGGGAGACCAGTTGGCCTTCTTGAAGTTGGACAGCCTTCTTAAAAGATGCTCAAAACTTTTCCCAAGAACTCCAGTAAGTGAAATATTGATTATATTCATAGAATTCCTACTATGTTTTCAGCTCCTTACATATAGTAATATATTTAACTCTGAAACCTCCCTGTATTAGGTACTATTCTTATTTTATAAATCAACAGTAGAGAGATTAATTGAGGAAAAATACAAGGGATAAATGAATCTTCATTAGGTGTAGAGAGAGCAGGAATGAGGCCCAGAAACAGTACAAGCAAGATTGGGAACAGAATCTGGGACCTTGCTTCTTATTCCAAGCTGGACTGGTTGATATACTATAGCTAGAATCACATCAGAAAGGGCTGCATTTAGATGCATCAGGAGACTCCCAAGGAGGTCCCTAGGGTTAATAGTGGAAGAACGGGGCCCGATTCATCCAAGGACAGAGTGGACCACACAGGACCACAGGGCTTCAGCCCATTCATATCTACTACATGGCAGACTCTGGAGATGGATGGATGAGGTAGGTCATAGTCCTCAAGGGATGCTATGAAGTTGCATCCAACACTCCAAATGCTGCTATCAAATGTGAGGCAGGTGTGGGCGCATATGGGGACTGACCCCTCAGGATCAAGCAACTGGTGACACCTCTCCTCCCTTCAGAAGTCACTCAACTTACAAAGCTTTGTAAATAGATGAGGACTGACTCTCCACAAATGCCCCAGGCTGGAATGCGGCCCGTGGCCAGGGAAGCCACTCAGAAAATTGATCCCCAGACCACAAGCATTGGCCTGGGCCCAACAAGTGACTAAAATCTGACCCCATGGCCCTTGGCGTCTCTAGCCTGACATCAGGCTTGGGATTTGGAAAGAAAACCTGTGGTCTGCAACCAGTCCTCAGTGATACTGGTTGCAGCATGCTCACCATCAATCCTGCCTGCAGCTCCTGGGGCACGTGGGGTGGGGTAGGGGGGCAAGGAGGGGCATAGCTCTTCCTTCTGCACTTCCCATAATCTTCCTTCATTGACATGATCAGCACAGCAGAAGGTGGAAAAACCTGACTGTAAATATCAGAGAATCTCATCACTTCCTAGCAAAATGCAGGGAACACAAAATCCACCTGAAAAAGTGTGTGGAGGAGCGCTCTGCTTTCAGGCAGCTGCTTTGCACTGGGTGTGTTGGTCAGAATGTTTATACTATTGGTGTCGGTCAGAAAGGATCAAGGGGGCTGATCATGTGTCTAGTGGGGCCCTCTTCACTGTCCCTCAGGTGGATGGCAGGCTGCCAGCCAAGTTCTGGTCCCATTCCTCTTGCATGAGACTGCTCTGTTTATCCAGGAGTTAGGCCTTTTGGGTACCTGTTCTCTGAGCAGGAACCCAGAAAACACAGACCTTCTGGTACTAGCAAACCTTAAAAGGCAAACCTGAGCCTCTGGCCAGTGACTCACCTTAGCCCTACCCAGGGACATAGAAAGCAGGGGCCATTGTCTGCCAGATATGCTGGTGATGTAATCCTTTGTGCAACAGAAAAGAATGTGAGCTCCTTGAATGGAGGCTTCTCTCAGGCCTGTGTGGCAAGGAAAGAACCCAGAAACCCAGCCTTTCTCAGGCCACCCCACTGCCACAAACTAGCCTACCTTCTGCACCCTCTCCCAAAGGTGCCTTGTGAACATGCAGACCAAACTGCACCAGAGACCTGGAAGTAGCCAAACTGGAATTTCTGATTCCGAAGCTCATATTTTCCTCCTCTGTGTTCCCAGCCCACGGTCAGATGATTTGTTCTTTAAAGCCTGGACCACCCAGCTGTGTCCATGTCCCCCAGCCCTAATCTGCCAGGGTCATTTTCCCCCTGGGCCTGTCCTCAAGTGCTCGCACCAGGGCGGTAGAGTGAGGCTCACCTTCAACCCCATCACTGTATTTCTTTCTGCTCCATTTCCTGGTTTAAGGCCTGCCCCCCACCCACCACCAGACCATTGCCCGGGACTAGAGTGCCTTGCCCACCAAGCACTGTGCCTGATCCTCAGTGGCCATTTGGCACTTATAGACTGAGTGGATCAATGAATGCAGTTCTCAGCAACTCTGGCAAGATTAGCTGCCTGTGGACCCCAGGCTGGGAATCAGTCCACCATCATGCATGAATCAACCCCTTCTTTCCCTTTCACTGGGTTTTCCTGGTAGCTCCAGGGGCCCTCACACACACATAAACACACACACACATACACACACACACACACGCACACACACACACACACCACACAGAACATCCCCAACCCTTAAGATCCTGGTCCTCTGATATCACCATCAACTGAAGTCATATGGACCCACACATCCAAAGTGGGGTTGCTTCCTGGTAATGTTTCCCCTTTTCTCTTCCCTCCCCCAAATCCAGCCAGCTTTGTCCTTGCTCTGGGGATAGAGAGCCTAAAGAATCTAGGCACAAACAGCAGGAAGGCTCCAACTGCTACATAACTTTTTACTGCAGAGGAGGAGTCCCAGGAAAAGAAGGGGATGGGGCAGTTCAGAGGGGAGGGGTGCTGGATCCAGGGAAGACAAATGCCATGCTTCCCAGTGGCACAGCGTCCAGCCTATGCCCACACTGGGGGCGGCTCTACCATGGTCCAGTAAACTACATTCAAAGACTTTATACCCTAGGGTCGGGGACAAGAAGAAGAGGTAAGACGAGGGTCGGAACCGTGGGAGCGGGTATCTGAGACACAGGTCCAAGTCACTGGGGAGGAATCTAGGGTTCCTTGACTTCTCCGGAGTAGGGCAGGAAAGATTCAGCATCCTCGTGAGCCTCTGCAGCGTAAACCCCGGCACAGCCGGAGGAGCCGCAGAGCGCACAGCCGCCGCCAGGGGCGCTCGTCTCCACGGCGCTGGGACCCGCTCTGAGCGGCAGCAGTGACTCAGAACCCGAGGCTGAGCCCGGCAGGACGGTGGGAGCACTTCCCAGGGCTGAGCGGAGAGAGGCTGTTGGAGGAAAAATCTCCAAGTCTCCCCTGCCCTTTCCGCCCCAGAAGACATACAGATATACAGATGCGCAGACATCTCCCCCTACCAGGAGACAGACGTGCAAACTCCTCAAAGTGACAGATACACAGACCCCATCTCCTAAGAAACAAACTCGGGAATGTCTCCTCCCTGGAGTCAGCCCCAGATTCTCCCCCACGCAAGAATAAAACAGTCTTTTCCACGGGGATAAACCCACAGACCTTCCTCCCACAACCCAGGACACATCAACAGATCCCCCGCCAAAGAACAGACCACAGAATCCCCTTTCCCAATACCCACAAACACCAATAAACCACCCCCAAGAGAAAAAACAGCCCTCACAAACGGGAGACACACAGAGGAAGAGGCTCCCTACTTCCTTCCCAGAGAGGATACATACCCAGGGTGGGGAGGGGATAACATGTGGCCCCTCTCACCCCCAAGTTACTCTCTTATTTACTTACTGATATTTCCTGCCCCAAATCCCAGACCAAGCCTGCAGGGAGAAGGAGGGAGCACGTGAGTGAATCCATCTACCAGGCAGAATACTCACCATTCTTCAAAACAAAGCACTTCTGGCCCTCTCCAGACAGGCAGAAATCCTTCCATTCTAATAGCTACTTGGGTCTCTCAGATCCCCTCAGCCCTTTCAAGTAAAGACTCCTTCTGGACCTTTACACTCAACCCTTCCTATCTTGCTGCTGCTGCTAAGTCTTAAATTCAAATAATTCTTTTACTGAAGAATTCTTAGAGAAGGGAGAAGGCAGAAGATCTACACTGTCTTTAGCCTAAACTTATCTTGAAATTAGACCCCATGATGGGGGCATTTTGAAGGCAGATCCCAGAGGAGATAGGTCAGTTGTCTGGAAAATATTGTTCAAGCCTCACCCAGTCAGTTTCTACCTGTGGGTCCTTAAGGTGGTCTTTTACTCTCTGAGACTCAGTTTCCTCATCTGTAAAATGGGGATAATAGAACCTCCTTCCCAGGAGTTTAAAGGAGACAATACATGCAGCTTGTCTGCTGCACGATGGGTTCCCTTTCCTTCCCCTCGGCCTAGTGGGCCCAGCTGGAGCCTAATGTTAAAAGCCAGGCCCTACCTGTTGCCATAAACCCTGCCTCCCCCGGCCTGGAAGAGAGAGGAGCAGAGTTGAAGGCACCCACACCAGGGATCTTACTCCCCCTGGCTGGGCCTTGGTCCTTGCAGTTGTCTCAACAGACAAACTGGCTCCTGCTTTCTGATCCTGGGAGTGAAAGAGTCACTCATCACAAGTGCTAAGGTTACTTGTTAGCTGGGACCTTTGGTCTAAAGGTCTGTGAGATGGAGGGTAAAAAACTGACTCCAGGAGAACAGATCCCTGGATACCCAGCTCACCTCTCCTCACCTTATCCCCGACCCCAGCTGGCGAGGACCCAGGCGGTATCCTCCCTTAAGCTTCTCTACTCCTCGCCTTGACCACATCTGAAGCACCGCCTAGCCCTCACCTGCTCTCCTCGCCCTCCAGCGGCCTCCTGTAGATGGCGATCTCAAACTCCAGGCCCAGCTTGACGACCATGAGCTCCTGGTACTCATGCAGCTGCTGCACCAGGTCCTGCTTGGCCTTCTGCAGGGCAGCTTCCAGCCAGACCAGCTTGCCCTTGGTGCTTCCTGAGGCACTTTCCTCCTGCAGAGCGGCTGGGTCCTTGCCTCTCTCTGGTTCACAGACCTGGGGGCAAAGGGAAGACCACAGACAGGAGGACATCCTCAGCCCCTCCCCACTCAAGGATCCAGACCTTTCTCCACAGCCGGAGGGCCAAAGAGAAGTTAAAGATCGTTGAGAGGAAAGAGTGTGCCTGCTCTGAAATCTGTGTTTGTGTGTCTGCCCCACTCCCAGGGTGGAGGTTGGGGACCAGCCATCTTAGGTGCCTGAGAGCCTTTTGCATCTACTATGTGTGTGTGCATGCTAAGTCGCTTCAGTCACGTCCAACTCTTTGCAACCCTATGGACTGTAGCCCACCACGCTCCTCTGTCTATTGGATTCTCCAGGCAAGAATACTGGAGTGGGTTGCCCCGCCCTCCTCCAGGGGGTCTTCCCAACCCAGGAGCTGAACCTGTGTCTTCCGCAGCTCCCACCTTGGCAGACTGGTTCTTTACCGCTAGCCCACCTGGGAAGCCCACATCTAGTATAGTGACACTTCCTAGGGTCTGGGAAGCATCAGATACATTCTAGCATGTCATTCTGGGGTTATTGTTTCATCAGGGAAATGAACAGGAAGAGTATCCTTTCCTGATAAGAGACTGGAATTTGTAGCAGCAGCAGCAGGGAAAAAAGTATCGATAATAAAGGCCTGCCCGGGTGAGGCATACTCGCTGCTTAGGGGCCCATTCAGGAAACCAGAGCAGCTGAGGCTGCTGGGAGACTGCCAACAGTGGGCCCACCCAGCCACCACTCTGTCACCCCTGGAACCTGAACAGTTTGTCCCTCCTCAAAGTCAGGGGTTCCTGGAGAAGGGAGAACCCCCACGAACATCCTGCAGAGCCTGAGACACTTGTCTCTGCAGAAAACGAGGACTGGAAGCAGAACCGCTTCCCTTTGCAGGGTGGAGCATGGGCCAGGGCAGGAGCTTGACCAAGAGGGC
>SJYX01020266.1:72151-135822 GCA_006410675.1 Oreotragus oreotragus
TTTCACAAAGAAATATACACACTCTAATTTTCCTGAAATCACAAGGATGTCTTTCCTGTTTTCAGTCTTTCATTTCTTCGCCTCAGATAGAGAGCTAGAGCCAGAACCTAGTTGTGTCTCTTTGACAAGGATGACAAGAGTACTAGCCAAGGTAAGGATAAATGGCAAAGATCCCTCTGCCTCCGCACCAAAGGATGCAGTTTGGAGTGGTGGAGTCTGTAGCACGCTGCAGGAGCATGACCCCCATGTGAAGATGAAAGAGAAGATAGCGGCCTCTCCTCTCTCACCGGATGTTACTGTATGAGACCAGTTTAATATTGCCAGATCTACATGTTTTTAGAGGGAATCCACAATACTGAATTTCTAGGTAAGATCTTGCCATTTCTGAAGATGGGCTCAAATTTCACACTGTAGGACAATCACAAAACATACAGACTTTAAAATATATATATACATAAAAAATGATATACAAACAAGCATCCATATGCATAGATTTTTACCTGCATGTTAATTATCCACATTAAAAAAAAAAAAAACTCAAAGTCCTGGGCAAATGAAAGCATGGTATATACACATATAACCACACTCCTGTTTGCTCAGACAGTCACAAAGAGAAACTCTATCCAAAGGATGGGGGAGGGGGGTCTAGTGTAGGATGCATCACCAGCATCACCACTCAGCTACCCCCACGCCCGCCCCTCACCTGGCTCTTGGTGCCGTCCACCTCCATTGTCAGCTGCTGGATGGCCTGGTTCAGCCTGTTTAGCTCCTCCTTACTGTGCCGCAGGTTCTGCACGTGTTTCTGCACTGTTGCCTTTATCTCCTCGCACTGCGAGGTGGGGACAGCCAAGTGGGGTGGGGGGTTGATCAAGAAGATGAGGAAGCAGCAGGCGCACTCACTGGAGACCAGCAAGACCGTTTCAGCACCCACCCACCCACTTGCTATCATGGGTGGGTCATTTGACTCCTCTGAGCCTCTGCTGCTCCATCTATAAGGTGGGAATGGTCATCCTTTCTATCCCCAGAGGTGGCTGAGAGAAGGAAGTGCACTTGGCTGGCACCATGGCACGTGGGTGACCAGGTCTGCGGATGCCAAAGGTAGTGTGAACTCAGCCACAAAGGGTAACAGTGCCGCAGTCTGTTGAGTCTTTGGACTGACCACACAGAGCTGACCCCAAGAATCAGGGTAGCTAGCCCTAGGAAACCTATTCTCGTCCTTCACTACATAGGCTCATCTAAATGAACACAAAAGGCAGTTTAAAAAAATTAAACATGCCCGAATTTTAAAAATACTTTTTCAAATCTAATATGAAGAAACTTTCTTAATTTGATGAAGGTTATTAATCAGTGACAAAAGATCCAGTTTCCAGCTACTTCCCCAAACCCAAGGCCACTCTGGAACATTATGGGATGACAAGGGACAAAATCAGTGGGCCTTTACCCTTCCTGCATCCCGTCTGTACATGCCAACATCTAACCAGTTGGGTACAGTGACCGATGCTTTCACAGTGCCTTACACTCTCCAGCATTTTCCCTCCACCATCTCCCTGGGGCTCAGGACCACCTGTGAAGTAGGCCAGGGAGATGTTTCTGTCTCTATTATCTTCCCTCGGGCAAGCTGATGCTCAGCCACCGTGCAAGAAGTAGGGACCCTGAGGGATATGACCGACCCTGCCAGTCAATGGCTGAGCCTGGCTGCATCTTAAGTCCACACACTTTGCTCTGCTCCCCAAGGAACAGATAAAGTCACACAGGCCCTTCAACACAGAGAATAGGAACTGTTCACTCCAGCCCAGTGCAAATTTCCTTCCAAGGTATTGATAGATAGGGAGTGGGGAATGGACGAAAAGAGACTGCAAAACTTCATCTCCCACCAATCTCTGCCCTATTTTTACTGCCCACACCCGCTCTCATCCCCAAAAGCTGAAGACACAGCAGGCAAGCTTGTGCCTGGCTGGGTCCAATAGATCTGGGTGGAGTTCAAGACTCCTCCTCCTGTGTGAACTGATGAGCCATATAGGCAAGTCTCACCATGATGAGCAGAGCTCTTTTCTCCTCCAAGCCTCCTGTGGGCCCTGAAGGTCAGCTCTAGCCCAGAGAGCTCCTAGAATGCTCAGCTCTGAGGGACAACGCCTCTTCTTCCTGGGGGCTCTGTGACCTCATCTTGTTACATTTGCAGAGTTCTGATTGGGGGGAGTGGTGGAAGGGGCCGTCCTGTGAGCCCAGAGGGGAACATGATAGTCTCTGAGCTGGAAAGGACCTGCAAAGAAAAAGAGAAGGAGGAGGAGGAAGCGGGGTAGGGGAAGGAAAAGGACTTCAGGTGGGCGAAATGTGTGGAGCTGGGGAGTCTGGGCTTTGGGAGTGGGCAACAGGGAGCCACAGAAGGTGCTGGAAGAGGCCAGCAGCCCGGTGTGCGTAGGATGCAGTGTGGGAGGGCCTGTCTGGTAGCAATGCAGAAGACAGACAGGAGGGAGAGGGACTACGCCTGGGAGTCCATTTCCACGAGTAAGCAGGAAATCTGGGGGAAGACAGGACTCCAAACTGAAGGAGCAACAGGGACCAGAGAACATAAGTTGATCGGCATTTTCTTTTGTTTGAGAAATTTCTCATACATGCAAGACTATATATAACATGGATTTAATGATTTAAATAGTGACATCATAAAACAAGCTCTTGTGTGCCCACCAGTACCTCCAAAGCCCGTTATGGGACGGACCCTTCCTGCTTACAGCATCCTCTCCCTCTGACCCCATCTAGTCTCCAAGGTGACCACTATCTTGGGTTTCCGCGCTGAGCACCCCCTTGCGTTTTCTTTATTGTTGTATCATATGTGTATGCGTCCCTAAGCAATTGTTTTAGTTCTGCCTTCCTTTAAGACTTCTATAAATAGAATTACATGCAGGCTTCTGTGACTTGCTTCTCCCTCCTCAACATTCTAATTGTGAGATTCAACCATTCTGATGCATGTAGCTTAGTTTGTGTTGCAGCGCTGTAGAGGATCCCAGTGTGATTACTGCTCCTAGGGGTATACACGTGTGTGCTTTTTTTTTTTTTTTTTTGTCATAGCAAACAATGCTGCTATGAACTTTGGGGTTTGTATTTGCTAGTGTACTTTGGCAAGAGTTTCTTTAGGGTACTGGCTGTCAAATTTTTTTTGTAGCCATAGCTCAAGTTATAAGAAATACATTTTAGGGACTTCCTTGGTGGTCCAGTGGTTAAAAATCTGTGTTGCAATGCAAGGAAGACAGATTCTATCCCTGGTCAGAGACCTAAGATCTCACATGCCACAGGAGCAACTAAACCCAAGTGCTGCAATTACTGAGCCCACAGGCTCTGGAGCCCACGCACCGCAGCCAAAGACCCCGCATGACTCAGCCATGATCCCATGTGCTGTAACTAAAACCCAACACGGCCAGTTAAATAAAAATTTAATAAATTTAAAATATATCTATTTTATATCATGAATCGGTACCTATATACATATCCACACACATAAACTGAAATAAATTTTAAGAAAAATTATTTCTACTATAAAGTACCCTCTGATCCTCTTATCGATCACTTTAATGTTTCACTTTCAATTTATGGACCTAAGTTTTCAGTAAGGGCTCATGTTCTGGTTTTCATATGTTTTAGTTTTTTCACCAAGCCTTAAATTTAGGTTTCATTCCTTATAAATAGCATATTAATCTCAATATTTGTTAAATAATGTAATGAAAACAAACTATCTATGAACTAACTTACTGACACAAGAACCCATCTGTCCTCTCCCTCTCACTCTGGAGGTAACCACTTCCTTGAGTTTGTGTCAACATCACCTTGCCTTTTTTTTTTTAAGTTTTATCACATACATTACATATATCTAAAAATATATCTGTAAGATTTTCTTGTTTGTTTTATAATAAAAAGGGTATCAGTTACACAGGGCCTGCTTTTTTTTTTTTTTTTTTTGTCTTTTAACATTATTTAGCTAGGACTCCTCCCCTAGCATTCATAGTATTCTATTGAGCAAATATACTACACTTCTATGTTATTCTGTTTTTATTCTGTTTTATATTTTCATTTTACAAAGTTGGTTCTACAACAGTTTTTCTAAATGACCCCTGATGCACATATGTGAGAATTTCTCTTTGATACACATCTAAGATCTAGGAGTGGAACATGGGTATCTTAGGATGGTCAAATGTTCAACATGACAAAACAAAAATCATCTGCCAAAGTTGTTATGGTAACAATTTACACTTTGGTCAGCACTGTATGACTTCCCAGGTGGAGCTAGTTAGTGGTAAAGGATCTGCCTTCCGATGCAACAGCATCAAGAGACACAGATTCAATCCCTGAGTTGGGAAGATCGCCTGGAGTGAAACGTGGAAACCCACTCCAGTATTCTTGCCTGGAGGATCCCATGGCAGAGGAGCCTGGTGGGCTACAGTCCATGGGGTCGCAAAGAGTCAGACACGGCTGAGTAACAGGCATGGCGTGGCATGACAGCACTGTATGAAAGATTCATGTGTTCTCCACGTATCTTAATTTTCAACAATTTAATGGCGACTTCCCCGGTGGTCCAGTGACTAAGACTCCATGCTCCCGATGCCAGGGGACTGGGTTCAATCCCTGGTCGGGGAACTAGATCCCACATACTGCAACTAAGAGTTTTCACGCAGCAACTGAAGCTCCCATTTGCTGCAACTAAGACCCAGAACAGTCAATTACATAAATAAATATCTTAAAAAAAAAAACCAGTTAAATAGTATAATCAATCTTATTTTTGACCCTGCTTTGAATTTTCATGATTACTGTTAAGGTTGAATAGCTCTATAAATATTTATTATCCATATGGATTTGCTTTCTTTTGACCATTTTTTCTATTGGATTGTTTGCCTTATTCCTATTGGATTACAGGTGTTCTTTATATTTCTAGATATTACTATTTTATCACTTCTATGTGTCACAAATAGCACTTTCAAATTTATAGCTCATCTTTTTACTTTCTTTATGGCATATTTTTATCAATAAAAGTTCTTAATTTTAATGTAGTCTAACTTATCAAGCTTTTATATTAAGCAGTCTGTGTGACTTGCTTAAAAGTCCTTTTCTATACCAAGATCAGAAAGGTGTTCTCCATTTTTTTTCTTCTTAGAGTTTTAAAGTTTTGCATTTGACATGTATAATTTTAATTTGCTTTAAATTGGTTTTGTGTATTACAGAAGTCAGGGAACCAATTTCATTCTTTCCCATGTGGATAATCAATGTATAGTTCTTTCTCTGCTATTGATCTGTGGATCAAAGACATATGTAGATATAGATATAAGGTTTATTTAACTTTATATATTATATATAATTTTATTTATGTCATATTTATCTAATATATTTATATCATATACACACACAAGAATAAATTGACCAATGTAACAAAACAGAGAGCCCCCAAATTGATATGTATTATATATATATGTCATATATACATATATGATGCAATATATTATACAGTATGTCATAAGCATAAATAATGCAATACATATGTTTTATATATGTATGTATACAATACACATCAATTTAAGGGCTCTCTGTTTTGCCTCATTGGTCAATTTGTCTCATCTCGTATAGATACTGCACTGAATTTCTATAGCTTTCTGAAAGGGCAAATATTCATTCTTTCTTCTACATCAGTGCCTTGACTATTCTCAAACTTTTCTCTTCACCATAAATTTTAGAAACAGCTTGTTAAGATTTATGTAAACCCTTGTTTGGGACTCAGTTGTAGTGGCACTGATACTGTAAATCAATTTAAGGAGAATTAATGTCTTCTTTCAACAATGCTATATCTCTTCATTTAGTTAGGTCTGCATTTTAACTTTCATTTCCTATAACATTTCATAAAATGTTTGTATTTCTCTAGGCATAGTTCTCTCACATATTTGTTAGATTTATTTCTAAGTATCTTATGGGTTTTAAAGTCATTAGTTTATCCATTTTGTTGGGAGATAATTTACATACAGTAAAATACACACATTTCAAGTGTACAGTTCAACAAGTTTTGATAGATGTTTGCCCTCATTCAACCATCACTGAGTGAAGATAAACAACGTTCCAGCAAGCATCTCAGTAGTTTCCTTCATACCCCTTTGCAGCAATCGTCCCACCTCATCCGAGACAACTACTGATCTAATTTCTAGCAATGGAAATTAGTATTGCCAGCTGGAGAACTTCCTATGAATAGAAGCACACAGTATATACTCTGATTATTTTCACTTAGCATAATGTTTTTGAATCATCCATGTTGCTTCATGAATCAGTAGTTCATTCTTTTCTCTTGCTGAGTGATAATCATCACTTGAATATATCTCTGTTTATCCATCACCTATTAATGAAATGTTTTTATTGTTTCTACTTTGGGGCTATTATGATTCAAGCTCCTAAGGAATTCATGTACAAGTGTGGACCTGTTTTCATTTCTTGTAGATAAATATCCAAGAGAGGAATTGCTATGCCATTTGGCAAATGTATGTTTAAATTTATAAGGAATTGGCAAACTGTTTTCGGAGGTGACTATATCATTTTATCCTCCATGAAAGTTCCAGCTATTCCAGCTACTTGATGGTCTGTCTTTTAAATGGTTAGTCTTTTAAATTATTAGTCTAGTGGGTAAGTTTTTTTCTCATTGTGGTTTAATTTAGGTTTCTCTGATGACTAATAATGATGAACAGCTTCTCACATACTTCAGTTCAGTTCAGTCACTCAGTTGTACCCAACTTTTTGCAACCCCATGAATTGCAGCATGCCACCCTTCCTTGTCCATTACCAACTCCCGAAGCCTACTCAAACTCATGTCCATCATGTCGGTGAAGCCATCCAATCATCTCATCCTCTGTCGTCCCCTTCTCCTCTCACCTTCATTCTTTCCCAGAATCTGGGTCTTTTCCAATGAGTCAGTTCTTTGCATCAGGTGGCCGAAGTATTGGACTTTGAGCTTCAGCATCAGCCCTTCCAATGAATATTCAGGACTTATTTCCTTTAGGATTGGCTGGTTGGATCTCCTTGCAGTCCAGGGGACTCTCAAGAGTCTCCAACATCACAGTTCAAAGGCGTCAATTCTTCAGCATTCAGCTTTCTTTATAGTCCAACTCTCACATCCATTCATGACTACTGGAAAAACCATAGCTTTGACTAGATGGACCTTTGTTGGCAAAGTAATGTCTCTTCTTTTTAATACACTGTCTAGGCTGGTCATAGCTTTTCTTCCAAAGAGCAAGCATCTTTTAATTTCATGGCTGCAGTTACTACCTGCAGTGATTTTGGACCCCAAAAAAATAGTCTCTCACCATTTCCATTGTTTCCTCATCTATTTGCCATGAAGTGATGGACTGATGCCATGATCTTAGTTTTCTGAATGTTGAGTTTTAAGCCAAATCTTTCACTCTCCTCTTTCATGTTCATCAAGAGGCTCTTTAGTTCTTCTTCACTTTCTGCCATAAGGGTGGTGTCATCTGTGTATCTGAGGTCATTGATATTTCTCCTGGCAATCTTGATTCTCACATACTTACTGAACCTTAATACATCTTTGTATTAGGTTTGTAAAGTGTCAGTTGAAGTCTTTTACCCATTTTGATTGAGTTGCTTGTCTTCTTGTTATCAAACCCAAGTCTGACTACTCAATGCTCAAAAACTATTAAAGAGGCCAGGCTGGTGGAAAGAAACTTTGCTTTATTTTGCATGCCAGCAAGCACGGAGGCGGGCTGGGGGTGGGGGAGGTGGACACCTGTCCAAAAGCTGACTCCCCCCACCATTGACAGGGGGCAAGAGATTTTATAGACAGAAGGAGAGGGTTACGTGCAGAAATAGCACAGTCAGCTCTGATAGTCATCTTGATGTTGGTCATCAGTGGTCTGACCAGTGTCAACTTGACTGTTTTAGGTATAGTTTACCTTCAGTTCCATGGTCAATTTGTTCTCATTTCCTTGAGGCCAATTCTTGGAATTACAGCAGCTTATGTCATGGCTACTGGAGAAGGCAATGGCACCCCACTCCAGTGTTCTTGCCTGGAGGAGAACATTCCTCCCATAGATGGAGGAGCCTGGTGGGCTGCAGTCCATGGGGTCACTAAGAGCCGGATACGACTGAGCTGCTTCACTTTCACTTTTCACTTTTCACTTTCATGCATCGGAGAGGGAAATGACAACCCACTCCAGTGTTCTTGCCTGGAGAATCCCATAGATGGAGGAGCCTGGTAGGCTGCAGTCCATGGGGTCACTAAGAGCCGGATACGACTGAGCAGCTTCCCTTTCACTTTTCACTTTCATGCATCGGAGAGGGAAATGGCAACCCACTCCAGTGTTCTTGCCTGGAGAATCCCAGGAACGGGGGAGCCTGGTGGGCTGCTGTCTATGGGGTCGCACAGAGTCGGACACGACTGAAGTGACTTAGCAGCAGCAGCATGTCATGGCTACAGTCTGGTGATCATATAGTTAACATCTTCCACCTGGTGAGGGTTTCGGTTTCTGTAAGATGGTTCATAGGATATGGCTCAGCATCTTATCCACAGTCCTTGAGAGGGAACTAAATGTCCCTGATTATGCTTAATGACCGCATTATTATTACGTTGTCTCCTTTGTTTGTTTTCCTTTGTTTCTGCATTTTCTGACTTCTCTGATTAAACTTATTCTTTGGCTAAAGTTTTTCCATGGACAAAATGCAGGTAGAGGACACGAGGGGGCAAGGACTATGGGGTCCTGCTCCATTTCATTCTTATGGAGAGCTGAGTTCTTTACATTTATACTTAATGTAATCGTTGATATGATTGGTTTTTAAGTCAATAATTTTGCTGTCTGTTTCACATTTGTCTGGTGTGGTTTTTTTGGTTCTCTAAAGTTTCCTGCCTTGTTTTTATTTAATCGAACATTTTTTAAATATTTCAAGATTATTTATTCTATTGGCTTTTTAGCACTTTTTTTTTTAAATAATAAACACTGATTTTAGTGATTGCTCTAGAGCTAAAACTGACTGTGCATCCTTGGGACTTCCCTGGTGGTTCAGTGGTTAGGACTCTGATTCCACCAGCAGGGCTGAGGTTCAGTCCCTGATCAGGGAACCAAGATACTACCAGCCATGCAACTTGATAAAAAAAAAAAAAGGCATCCTTAATTTACCAAAGTCAATTAAGATCCCCTGGAGGACATGGCAATCCTCTCTCCAGTATTCTTGCCTGGAGAATCCCATGGACAGAGAAGCCTAGTGGGCTGCAGTCCCCAGGGTCACAAAGAGTTGGACACGACTGAAGCATCTGCGCACACACTAGTCATCTTCCTGGGGATTAGGCTGATGTGAGATGCTTCTGTTCACTCCTCTTGTGATAGCATCCTGGTTCACATTTCATGATTTTTGATTACTTGTGAGCTTCCATTTGTTGTAACCCTCTCTGGAAGAATTCCTAGAAGCCTGGGTTTGAATGGCATTCTTCTAGAAAGGATATATATTTGCTCTTGCCAGATTCAGGGGAGAACCACCAACCTGGGCTCATTTTAAACAATGTTCTCATGTGTGGTACTGTAGGTATTTGCCCCAAAAAAAAAAAAAAAAAAGTGAACTCCAGCCCAGAGCTGGATGAGGGCAAACTTGTGGTTTAAAGTTATCAGGAAAAACTTTTCTTTACCAAAGCCAAGGTCAAGACGTACATGTTTCTTTCCTCTCCTTTTGTGGATTCTTTTCTTGCTTCCCCCTTCACTGAGGGTCATCCAGTTGCCTATTATGGACCTTGGATCCAATTCTCCCTTTTATGGGCCTAGGCTTTGTGTCCTGTCCCCTAGCCATAGTGGCTTCCACCCATTGAATGCCAGTGACCAACAGATGCCCCTTCCATGCCATCAGGCTTCATCATTCACATACTTCCCTGGAGCCACGCTTATTATTATTGTTAGCCAACTCTGATCATCTCTCATGTGTTCTTGCTAGCTCAGGATGCATCAAAATATTTTTAAAGTATATTATCTATATTTTTAATGACAAAAAGTTTATTCAGAGTTCCTAATCTGACTTACTGTAAGAAAAGAAGTTGCTGGTGGCATTCTTCAGAGAAAACAATTCACAGAGTTTGGTGACTCATTAGATAGGGAAAATAGGTGTCAAAGAGTTTTAAGCTGGAGATATTAGAACTAATAGAAAGAAGGAAAGTTGATGAATGGGCCATCTGTAGATGGGAAAAATGATGAGATGTTTTTAAGGCTGCTTGAATTTCGATTATCAGTGCAACATTCACGTGGAGGTGCCCGTGGTCAATCAGAAACCTCAGAGATGAACTCATTCATTCCCTCAACATTGCTCAGTGCCTGCTATAAGCCAGCGCTGTGTCAGACAGTTCCTAGCACTAGAGAATTACCTCAGAGAGCCCTGAGCCATTGGAGTGCCCCTCCTCAAGGTCCCCAGCCCTGAGCACACAATAGCAAGGCCGGCAGCAGGCCCACCTCTCCGTCCCCCACCCCGCCCCCTCCGCTTCCTGGAGATCCCACCCACCTGTTCCAGGCCTGGAATAACAGACAGAAAGATGCACACACATGATGGAAACTAGATTACTTTATTCTAAGCACTGTTAGCAAGGAGGAAAGATTTGGGAAAGGAAGTGACAAACATTCAAGAATGCAAGGGAAAGAAAGGTGGGAGGGGGACGTAGGTGTTGCCCTCTTTGTGGGATCAGAGAGCCCAGAATCCTCAGATAGACTTCATCCATGGATCACTCTTCCCAGTAGTCTTTCTCACCCAGAGGCAGGCAGGAGACAAGGAGGGGAGGAAGGGATTCCCACACAAGAATTGAAAGGTGGACACCAGAGAAGGTGAGTCAGAATGATGGGTTGCACATGGTAGGGTTGGGGAGACAGGCCAGCTGGGAGGCTCGGAAAGGGTGAGATGGGCTGGGGCTTGGGTGCCTCCTCAAGTCTTGCCAACTCAACACTTCTTATAGCTGCTGCCACAGGCTCCCGCCCCATAGGAACTGATGCCACAGGTACGGGTGACTGAGAGGTCACCACATGCAGCTCCACCCCGGGAGCTGCTCACACCTGCACAGAGACAATAATGGTAAGTCAGAACCTTCGGGGTGGAGCACAAGGTGGTCCCAAGCACAGCTCCCTCCCTAACACCCAGTAGGATGTCTCTGGACCATCCACATCTCCGGGGAGAAAGACAATCTGAACTCCCATATGGTCTCAGGACTCCCATCCTCACTGGACAGGAATGACCTCAATCTTTCTTAATCTATTCTTCTGTAGCTGATTTCAGGAAGACCTCCGTGGGGACAACCACGCTGATAAAATACCTGTTTTGATCCGGAACAAGACAACTGGAGTATGGACAAGTGTGTTTGGACAAGGAGAAAGTCAGAGCTTCCTATGATGGGGAAAATAAGACTGACACTCTAACAGGTGTGGGGTGAAGTATTATTCCACTCATAACCTGTCAACCAGCTCCCTCTTTGTAACTGTGTGCTTGGAAATGAATGGAACTCTTCTCCCTGGGTCTTTTCACCCTCAGAGCTAAGACTCCCACTGTCTCACTTCAGTGTCTCCCCTTCAGGGCCCGAATTACTCACTGACATTCACAGCACTGATGCCTTCACACAGCCTGATGTGGGAGAGAAAAGAGCATAAGGACTGGGTGTTAGTTTCTGACAGTGATCCCAGAAGTCACATGGTCACCCACTCTGAACCTGGTCCCCTAAGGAGCCACCCAAGTCCCTCCCCAGAAGGTCAGAGAAGGTCTGGGCTCCAGCACCCCTCGAGGCTCAGCATCTCCCCAGCTCTGTTTCAAGAGAACACAAGGGGCAGGATCTCTCAGGTCCCTCTAGGAAGAGGGTCCTACTCAAGTGCAGTGGGACTGCCCCCAGGACTCCTGCCTCAGACTGCCTACCCCACTCCTACTGACTGGCTCTACCATCCGGAACAATCCAGTCTCCCTGGGCCACAGGCTTTTCATCTCTTTAATCGAAATGTATTTTTCTGTTTGCCCTCTCAGTTTGAGGCCATTTTTATCCTGTCCCTTAAGCAAGGATGTTCTGGCACCAGCTCCTACCAGTTAGTTCACAGATACTGTTCTGTACATTTCTAGCCAACTCTGCATGAAGTCACAGTGGTAGCTTGAGCCCAGCCATGATAGAAGCATTTATACCACTAAAATATGCAAATGTTATACATCATAGACTTTTTATTCCCTCAGAGAACCAGCAAACTATTTTCCCTAACCAAATGATGTAGGAGTCCATTGGAAATCAGACAGTGGGCTCAACTGAGACTGTTCTCAGCCTCTCCTCGGAGCAGAGAGGGAGCCAGAAAGGGTTCCAAAATGTGAGCAGAAGAACGGATGGGGAAGTAGTAGAGAAAAAAAAAATGGTCCAAGTCTATGCAGTTGAGGCCCCAGCTGTGCAGACTGCACCCACCTCTGCTCCTCGCCCTCCAGCAGGCGCCGGTAGGTGGCAATCTCGATGTCCAGGCCCAGCTTGGAGCTCATCACCTCCTGGTACTCCTTGAGCAGGGAGGCCATGTCCTGCTTGGCCTTCTGCAGGGCGTTCTCCAGCCCAGCCAGCTTGCCCCGGGCATCATTAAGGGCCGCCTCACCCTGCTGCTCTGCCTGGGTCACTGCGGCCTCCAGCTTGGAGTTCTAAGGGCCCAGGAGAGAACAAGGTGGGTTATGGCCTCTGAATCTCTGTGTCCATTTCCTGGATGCGTCTAGTCTCTCTACCCAGATGAGATCACCCCAGAAACAGACCTCTCCTCTTCATCAACTAGGGCTCCCAGAAGGGCCATAACCTAGGACTCAAGTCATACAAATGGGTTGGAGAGTGAATGGTGAGATCCAGCTGGGCGCACACACTGCCGGTGGGATCCTGGGTGGGCCTCAAAAAAACCCTACCTGGCTCTTAGCATTTTCAATCTCAGCTGTCAGCCTCTGGATCAGGCGGTTGAGGTCGTTGATCTCCTCCTTGGTGCGGCGCAGGGTCTCCCCATGCTGGATCACTGTGGCCTTGATCTCCTCACACTGGGAGAGGAAGCAGAGAGGCTCATGAAACTCAGGATGGGACCTCCCACACATTCAGGACAACATAGATGATTTGCAGGTTGTCCGGGGCTCAGCCTATGCAACCATACGTGGCAGCCCTGCCTTTCTACCCCAACCTGAGAGATGTCAATACTTTATCTACTGTCCCTAAGGATCAGAATCCCCAGACAAAAGTAGCCTTTTTTAGTAAATGCCTTGAATCCCTCCCAGTGCCACGTCTAGGAGGCAGGTGTCCTGGACCACTCACCTTGCTGCGGTACCAGCTCTCAGCCTCGGCCCGGCTGCGGCTGGCGATGTCATCATAGTGAGCCTTGATCTCGGCGACAATGCTGTCCATGTTCAGGTCCCGGCTGTTGTCCATCTTGACGATGACCGAGGTGCCTGAGATGCGGGCTTGCATGACTCTCAACTCCTGAGGGGCCAAGAGTCATTCACATTACATACACCATCCAGAGCCAAGTAGAACACAGTTCACATTCCACCTTTACACACACACACAAGCCCACAATTTCCAAAACCCTCACGCCTGCAGGCACCCCTGTCTATTTCCTCTGTACACAGGCCGGCCTGGGAATCAGGAGGGCTGAGTAATGTCCTCTCTGCTGGTGCTCACCTCTTCATACAGGGTCTTCAGGAAGGCCACCTCCTCTACCAGGCTGTGTGCGTTGGCCTCCAGATCTCCCTTGCGCACATAGACACTGTTAACCTCCTGGAGATACAAACACACAGCAGTCCCTGGTCATTGCAGAGGCTTTCCAGCGGGGCTCCACTTCCCCCAACCCCATCCCCAGCCCTGCAAAACAAGTCTTAGGCATAGATCAGTAAGTCAAGAATAAGGGAAGTAAGGTCTCCCACCAACTCTAGCAAAATGTCCTGTGTGATTTTAGCAAGTCCTTCCATCTCTCTGGGCCACCCTATAAAGGAAGACCCAGAGAATTCCTGCCTTATCGATCTCCCAGAGTATGAGAAGGGAAATGCCCTTCTATTGGTTGGAATAAAATATAAGTTTATTAACTGAACAAGGGCAAACCAATGCCCTGAGGACTACCAGACTCCCAGGCAACTATCCCACAAGCAGACCGACTCACCTGCTTGATTTTGACAAACTCATTCTCTGCTGTGTTCTTCAGGGCGATCTCCTCTTCATACCTGCAAAGGGAAAGTAATTTGAAACAAGAGATTTAGCTGGTAATGGAAAGGAGGGCCCAACCTGACCCATCACATCCACCCCCAGGATATCTGAAACACCCCTCTCACCCTTATCCCTAATTACCCATTTCTCTAACGTAGACATGATTCACTTTAAAGATATTGGTTTTGTTATTACTCAGGTATAATAAACTGCCTGGAAAGGTGGATGGAACTAGTAACTTGAACCAGTGATTGTGAACAGTGAGGAAGACATAGCACCATTTCTTTGTACCTCCAGTACCTAGCACAGTAAAGCCAAAGAGTGTTCAGAGCAGGTTTATGGGATGGGTCAGTGGGTGGATGGATGGATGAACAGGGATATGGTCCCTATCCTAAGAAGTTCATAATGCAATAGAAAAAGATTCTTTGCTGACATTTCAGCTTCTCTTCTTTTCATATGTCTTCCTGTCACTGCCTTTAAAGCTGACAAAAGCAAAAAGTGGGTTAATGAAGAAAGACGTTTCTAAGGCCAGGGTGCTCAGTGGTTCCCCAACTGCCATATCATGTCAACCCTTCTGAGAGAAGTGGACCTTCCCAGATGCACTCACTTCTTCCTGTAGCCCTCCAGCACCTCCTGCACGTGGTTGAGCTCTGAGACCAGCCTCCCGCTGTCGGCCTCCACACACTCAGCCTCCCGCCTCAGCGTCTCGATGTAGCCGCTGAACAGGGGCTCCAGGTTGCTCTCGCAGCAGCGCTGGTTCTGGTAGAACTGCTACAATGCTGTCCATGTTCAGGTCCCGGCTGTTGTCCATCTTGACGATGACCGAGGTGCCTGAGATGCGGGCTTGCATGACTCTCAACTCCTGAGGGGCCAAGAGTCATTCACATTACATACACCATCCAGAGCCAAGTAGAACACAGTTCACATTCCACCTTTACACACACACACAAGCCCACAATTTCCAAAACCCTCACGCCTGCAGGCACCCCTGTCTATTTCCTCTGTACACAGGCCGGCCTGGGAATCAGGAGGGCTGAGTAATGTCCTCTCTGCTGGTGCTCACCTCTTCATACAGGGTCTTCAGGAAGGCCACCTCCTCTACCAGGCTGTGTGCGTTGGCCTCCAGATCTCCCTTGCGCACATAGACACTGTTAACCTCCTGGAGATACAAACACACAGCAGTCCCTGGTCATTGCAGAGGCTTTCCAGCGGGGCTCCACTTCCCCCAACCCCATCCCCAGCCCTGCAAAACAAGTCTTAGGCATAGATCAGTAAGTCAAGAATAAGGGAAGTAAGGTCTCCCACCAACTCTAGCAAAATGTCCTGTGTGATTTTAGCAAGTCCTTCCATCTCTCTGGGCCACCCTATAAAGGAAGACCCAGAGAATTCCTGCCTTATCGATCTCCCAGAGTATGAGAAGGGAAATGCCCTTCTATTGGTTGGAATAAAATATAAGTTTATTAACTGAACAAGGGCAAACCAATGCCCTGAGGACTACCAGACTCCCAGGCAACTATCCCACAAGCAGACCGACTCACCTGCTTGATTTTGACAAACTCATTCTCTGCTGTGTTCTTCAGGGCGATCTCCTCTTCATACCTGCAAAGGGAAAGTAATTTGAAACAAGAGATTTAGCTGGTAATGGAAAGGAGGGCCCAACCTGACCCATCACATCCACCCCCAGGATATCTGAAACACCCCTCTCACCCTTATCCCTAATTACACATTTCTCTAACGTAGACATGATTCACTTTAAAGATATTGGTTTTGTTATTACTCAGGTATAATAAACTGCCTGGAAAGGTGGATGGAACTAGTAACTTGAACCAGTGATTGTGAACAGTGAGGAAGACATAGCACCATTTCTTTGTACCTCCAGTACCTAGCACAGTAAAGCCAAAGAGTGTTCAGAGCAGGTTTATGGGATGGGTCAGTGGGTGGATGGATGGATGAACAGGGATATGGTCCCTATCCTAAGAAGTTCATAATGCAATAGAAAAAGATTCTTTGCTGACATTTCAGCTTCTCTTCTTTTCATATGTCTTCCTGTCACTGCCTTTAAAGCTGACAAAAGCAAAAAGTGGGTTAATGAAGAAAGACGTTTCTAAGGCCAGGGTGCTCAGTGGTTCCCCAACTGCCATATCATGTCAACCCTTCTGAGAGAAGTGGACCTTCCCAGATGCACTCACTTCTTCCTGTAGCCCTCCAGCACCTCCTGCACGTGGTTGAGCTCTGAGACCAGCCTCCCGCTGTCGGCCTCCACACACTCAGCCTCCCGCCTCAGCGTCTCGATGTAGCCGCTGAACAGGGGCTCCAGGTTGCTCTCGCAGCAGCGCTGGTTCTGGTAGAACTGCCACTTGGTCTCCAGCAGCTTGTTCTGCTGCTCCAGGAAGCGCACCTGCCGCCCAGAGGAAAGGTCACCCAGACAGCCGTCATTCCAGCAGCCTGCAGGATGCACCCCCAAAAGCTTCCGCCCATCCCTTTCCCCATCCCACCACAACACATGCATGAGGATCTCTGTCACTGAGATGGCTGCAGATCTGAGTCCAAGGATCCGTGATCAAGCGGAAAAGTCCTTTCTCATGCCTGGCTTCACTGTGCCAAGGATCAGAATCCCCTCCCAAATGACCAAGCCTTCCCCTGGGAACTCTTCCCCAGTTAGGTCTCCTGCTGGCCCACTCCTGTCAGAAGTGAACATTACCGGGGGAGCCTCAGCTGGCCCCAGAGTTCAGTGTGAGAGTGTGTGAGTGAGTGAGTGTGGGGCAGGGGTGCGGAGAGAGAAATTGGCAGGGGACAACTAAGCATTCCAGGCATCTGCAAAGATGACCTTATAGTCCTATTTCTATTTCTTTTTTTCTTCTGTTCCTATTCCTGATGTAAACTTCATATGTGCCCCATGGGGGGCAGGGGTCTGTGTCCGCCTCCCTCTGGCATGCAGTTCCAAGCCTGCTCTGTCTCTCTTGTACATTATGACAGTGCTGTCCTACCGGGAGTCCCTGCTCTATGCTCACGTCTCTCTAGTCTGTCTGTGCCCTGGGTGTGTGTCCATCTCCTCCATCAGATCTGGGGTTCATCTGGTCCACTTCTCTTCTGCCCCCTGACTAACGCTTCAGTGCCTACCCAGGAAAGAAGGTTCAGGAAGGATGTGATCAAGGACACCCACCTTGTCGATGAAGGCAGCAAACTTGCTGTTGAGGCTCTTGATCTGCTCCTTCTCCTGGTGCTTTATGCGCTGTGCATTGGGGTCAATCTCCAGGTTGAGGGGCTTGAGCAGGCTCTGGTTGACTGACACGGAGGTGATGCAGGGAGGGCTGGGGCCGCCAGAGCGGTACCCAAAGCTGAGGCTGCTGGAACCAGCACGGGAGCCCCCACAGACACTGCGACTGCTGAAGCCCCCGGTGAGACCGCGGTAGCAGGAGACACCGCGGTAAGGAGCAGCCGTGATGCAGCAGCGGCCGGGCCTGGGTCCGCAGGCTGAGACGCAGCTGAAGGTGCGACCAGGACAGTACCTTTGAGTGGTCACACAGGAGCTGGAATTGCGCACTCCACTACGGGAGCTAAAGCAAGCTGATCCACAGGTCATAGTGACTCGAGGCTGGAGGAGATGAAGCCAGAGGAAGAGGAGAAGGATTCTGAGCTCTCCCTCACTGTCTGTGCCTTTTATAAGCCCAGACACCCGGCGCTGTCCATGTCACCACATGGAGCAAACTTCTTGTCACCTTTATGGGCTTGGGGAGTTTCTCAGTCATTTCTCCTCTCCTGGGATAATATCATCAAGATGATATTATCTTGGCTTTGGAAAATCCTACACTCAGGCAACTCTGAAGCCTTGGCAGAATTTTTTCCATAGTTAAGGGCCTGAGGGTGCCAAAGAGCCTAGGTCAACCAAAGGCTGGGGACTCTGCATTTTGCAAGATAATTGAGGAGAGGAAGGGAAGCCGGGTTGGGATGATGGTTTTCAGGTCAGCTGGACTCATAACCTCTGACTTTTAGTTTGGGCCACAGATGCACTAAGACCAGGGACAAAGGGTGGGCCAGCCTAGGGTGGGAAGGTGGGGGTGGACCCTGGCCGCTTTGAGAGCAAGAGCCTTCCAGGGGCTTCACAGCTAGGGTCTTGGGTGCCAACTCTTCAGGGCAACCTATGACACTTGACCCTTGGCATGGCCAGAAGGAAATTGTGTTTACTCCCACCAAGACATGGAAAAGCCAGTCACACAACCAAAAAAGTATTTGTTCAGCCATTTCATGCTGGGGGATCCATGAAGTGGGTAGATGTATGTGAGCAGTGTGGTGTGAAAGTTCAGTATCTGAATCCCTAAAACCCCCTCTGTCCACCCACCTCCATCCCTCTTTGTGTGCCTTCAAGATTCCTCACCCACACGTAACACAGAATGTCTCCCTCAACTAGACCTTAAGTGCAAGGCCACACTCCCCAGACAGTCTCTTTCAAAGCCCTCCCTGTTTTCTGGGGCATTTTCAGAAGAGCTTCTCCAATAAGCTCTGAGCCTAGACTGAGTGGTGGGACCTGGGATCCATTCCAAGAAACTTCAATGGGCAGGAGGCCCCAGCTCCCAGACCCGGAAGACAAGGCAGGCCCAGGGTAGGGGTGAGGGGAGTGGGGAGGCCGGGGTGGTTGGAAGGGGAAGGTACCTGGGGCAACCAATGGGCCAGAGAGGGGAAATAATAACAACAACAATAATGATAACAGCTGATATTTATTGACCACTTACTATGCACCAGGCATTGTATTAATGCTTTACATATACACTCATTTTATCCATATCACATCCCCGGATAACTTTTATTATCTTCATTCTAGATACAAAGGAAACTGAAGCTCAGAGAGGTTATGGAATTTTCATCCAGATTGCAAGGTGCAGAGCCCAGGCTTGAACCCAGGTATGTCTGATTCCAGAATCACTTTGACCATTATTCCATGGAGAAAAAAGAAGTATGTCTCTGAAATGGGCATGCTGATGCTCAAGATGTTTCATAAGGACGCCTTGGGTTACCAAAAGTAGACACACACACACACCCTCCCTGTACTATATCCCCACATCCCATTTGCTCACACACGGTGAATATGGCCTTCTCTCGGTCAACTACCTCTCACACTCAGCTTAAGAGTCTTACCCACCCACCATATTCACCATCCCCCTGCCTCCTTTCCCCCTAACCTCATCCATCCCCCGTTTTCCAACCAAAGTGGACTCGCTGCTGCCGGCTGTTCCCCCCACATCCTCTGGCCTCCCTCGCTTTGTGTCTTTGCCTGCATGGCTCCCTCTGTCTGAACCCTCCTCCCCTCTCTCTTCTCTGTACATCCAGCTCTTCTCAGTGTTCTTCATCCCCAACCAAGCTGTCATTTACTGTAAGACCATGCCCTGACCTCTGGCCCCAAGGCGCTGGAGGCTGACTCTCCCACCGAGTACCCTAGCCTTAAAGTCAGACCCCCTGCAGCCTCGTATTAAAGTCCTTTGTGTGTGCCTGCCCTCCGCGGGGACTGCAAACTCCTTCCAACTCTGAGCCTGGCTCCTGTTGGGTATCTATTTGCTCCCCGCCTCGTATCGGCTCCAGGGGCCTACGGTGGGGGTAAAGAAGAGACACCACACCAAGATAGAGAGTTAGCTTTCTATCAGTTGACTGTGGGGTTGGAGAAAAGGGGGCAAGGGATCAATTTCTAGAAGATCTGGCTGAAAATGGAGCAGCCCCCCACTTCCCCATCACTGTGACCACCAACCGTCTTTATGGGGAAGTGTGTTCCTGAATGTATCAGAAATTGGAGCTGGGTCAGGGATTGGTACTGACGCCTGGGGGACCACTGTGCTTTAGTTGTCAAACCTGTCATTTCCATCCTTCCCGTCATGTTAGAGAGCATAACTCAGCCTGCAGCCCTCTGGTCTCTTGGGACTTTAAACTCTCTTAATTATCAGTGTGAACAAAAGCTGTTTATTAATCTCCTTATTGATTGTGATAGCACAGAAAATCTGCTCCATCCATCCACCAAAATGCAAAAGGAGATCCAAGCAAGCATCATGAAAGCGCTTCTGTAAGTCTAATTTAAATATTTAAATTAAGGAAATTAAATACTTTGGGGTAAGTCCATTTCCTCTTGTGAGGGAGATACCAAGGGAAGACTTCTTCAATATCAATTTATTCCCTAAAGAAAATTGGAGTAGAGGGCTTCCTGGGTGGCTCAGTGGTAATGAATCCACCTGCCAATGCAGGAGACACAGGTTCAGTCCCTGGTCCGGAAAGATCCCACATGCAGAGCAACTAAGCCCGTGTGCCACAAACTTCTGAGCCCACTTGCTGCAACTAAAGAGTAGCCCCTCTCTCCACAACTAGACCAGAATCCGCACAGAGACGAAGAGCCAGGAGAGCCACAAATGAATAATTTTTTAACGAAGAAAACTGGAGTAGAAATTCATAATCCTGAAGCCATTAGTCACCCAGCTGGAGCTGGGAGCAGACGCACAGACACTGGAGGTGGGCTCCGTCTTCCACAGAGGATGGCACTAAGGTCACACTGAAACCCCTGCAAAATCAAAGCTGGACCAAAGGGATTCAGGCCCACAAGAGAATTGGGAAAGACAGCAAAGAGGGCAGCGAGGCACTCCCTAGAAATGGGACGCCAGGCATGGCTGGCCAGGGTGACCTCTGCTGTTCCAGGATTTAATTACCCCCTTGCGTAATAACAAGTCATATTTAAAAGCAAAGGAAGCCAAAGATGATTTGCATATTTCTCTTTAATGCAAGCTGCTGAGTTCACACTTTGGTTTCCTCTGTCCATAATTGGACACATAATTAACTACCATTATGACGGCTTGTAGCCTTCTAGGGTTGATGGCCATGAGCAAGCATCAGTTGGGGAGAAGGCTTTGGATCAGACTTTGGATCTGATTTCTCTAAGACCCCAAAGTCTAGCAGTCTGGGCTTCTGCCTCCATGAGGAACTTAACTCTCATTCAGTCCTGAAGACTCAGACCCTTGAGTCTTGGTGGAGGGCTGGGAGCCTCCTTCCAGATTCTGACTTTGCCCCTTGATGGACCCTTCTGTGCTTTACATTGTTTTTTTTTTTGTTTTTGTTTTTGGTTTTTTTTGGTATTGTTTTGTTTTGTTTTGTCATTATTTTCATTTGTTTCTGGCTGTGCTGGGTCCTTGTTGCCGTGAGGGTCTTTCTCTAGTTGTGGAGGGCGGGGACTACTCTCTAGTTGAAGCAAGTAAGCTCAGTAGTTGTGGCTCTCAGCCTCTAGAGCACAGATTCAACAGTGGTGGCGCACAGGCTTAGTTGCCTCACAGCATGTGGGATCTTCCCAGACCAGAGATCAAGCCCGTGTCTCCTGCGCTGGCAGGTGGATTCTTTACCACTGAGCCACCGGGGAAGCCCCCTGTGCTTGATTGTAAATAAGCCACTGGTTCACTCTGAGTTCACCTTCCTAATCAAGTAAATGGGCACAGTAATTCTGACCTCAGAAGAATGCCCTGGGGGTCAGATGAAATAATGCAGGTAAATTCCTCACACATTGTATGCGTGCCTGTACTCAGTTGCTCCAGTCCTCTCCTGTTCTTTCTGACCTCACAGACTGTAGCCCACCAGGCTCCTCTGTTCATGGGAGTCTCCAAGCAAGAGCACTGGAGTAGGTTGCCATGCCTTCCTCCAGGGGATCTTTCCAACCCAGGGACTGAACTCGCTTCTGCTGCGTCTCCTGCATTGCAGGCAGATTCTCTAACTGCTGAGCCACCCAGGAAGCCCACACATTGTGAACGTTAACGTGAAGTCGCTCAGTCGTGTCCGACTCTTTGCAACCCCATGGACTGTAGCCTACCAGGCTCCTCTGTCCATGAGATTTTCCAGACAATAGTACTGGAGTGGATTGCCATTTCCTTCTCCAAGGTATCTTCCCAATCCAGGGATGGAACCCGGGTCTCCCGCATCGTAGACAGACACTTTACCGTCTGAGCCACCCAGGAAGCCCACACATTGTAGGTACTCCATAAATGTAAACTCCTTTTCTCCTTGCCAGTAAAGTGGAGAGAGGTATGAGGGGTGGGGTTGGAGGATCCAACCTTACTAGGTGAGGAGCTATGAGCTGAGTTCTGACAGAGAGGAGAGATTTTGTCCCAGGGAAAACAGGATGAATGGTAAATTAATAATAGAATAAACAGAACAAACTGACATTTATGGAGCTCTTATTAAGAGCTAAGTAGGCTTCCCTGGTGGCTCAGAGGTTAAAGCGTCTGCCTCCAATGCAGGAGACCTGGGTTCAATCCGTGGTCGGAAGATCCCCTGGAAAAGGAAATGGTAACCCACTCCAGTACTCTTGCCTGGAGAATCCCATGGACAGAGGAGCCTGGCAGGCTACAGTCCACGGGGTCGCAAAGAGCCGGACACAACTGAGTGACTTCACTAGGGCCCTAAATGCTACCCTGTCCGTTGAGCCTTCACAAGTGCTGTTTTCCTTCGCAAGGATCCCTATTTTGCCCATGAGGAAACTGAGGTTATTCACCTGTCCCAGATCGTGACAAGAATCTCCAGAACTGACCTCTAACATGCCTCCCCTTCAACACACACACAGACACACAGCACTCACACACTCACACAGAGACCTCGTAGAGCCGCACAGGCAACTAAGACCAAAGCTGCCCATCCTGCAGGGCGGTGGCGCCGGCTGGTGGGGCCGGGGGTGCCCAGCTGCCCAGTTTGGGACTAGAGCCAGTGCCCCTGCGCTTCCCGGCCCAGTCCCGGCGTACGGCCGCGGGCGGCCGGCCCCAAGCCCGCAGCGCACGGCCGGCGAAGCTGAGCAGGCGCTACCCGGTGCCATAAAGCGCGCGCGGGCGGGAGCCGAACGCCGTTTTATGGAGGCAGCCGGGAGGCCCGGTTCACTTTAATTTCGGCTCGCAGAGGCTCGCAGCCCGATCTCCAAGCTCATAAACGAGTGGGCCGCGCGCTCCCCCTTCCGGCCCGTGGGCCGCGATATAAGGCACATGGTGGGCTTCTGGGTCCAGCTGCCCTCTGCCACCGCCGCTCGCCGCTAACGCACCATGCCCTGCCTCTCATCGCGCGTCTGCATCCCCGGCAGGCTCCGAGCCTTCAGCTGCGTCTCCGCCTGCGGACCCTCCTGCAGGGCGGTGGCGCCGGCTGGTGGGGCCGGGGGTGCCCAGCTGCCCAGTTTGGGACTAGAGCCAGTGCCCCTGCGCTTCCCGGCCCAGTCCCGGCGTACGGCCGCGGGCGGCCGGCCCCAAGCCCGCAGCGCACGGCCGGCGAAGCCGAGCAGGCGCTACCCGGTGCCATAAAGCGCGCGCGGGCGGGAGCCGAACGCCGTTTTATGGAGGCAGCCGGGAGGCCCGGTTCACTTTAATTTCGGCTCGCAGAGGCTCGCAGCCCGATCTCCAAGCTCATAAACGAGTGGGCCGCGCGCTCCCCCTTCCGGCCCGTGGGCCGCGATATAAGGCACATGGTGGGCTTCTGGGTCCAGCTGCCCTCTGCCACCGCCGCTCGCCGCTAACGCACCATGCCCTGCCTCTCATCGCGCGTCTGCATCCCCGGCAGGCTCCGAGCCTTCAGCTGCGTCTCCGCCTGCGGACCCCGGCCCGGCCGCTGCTGCATCACGGCCGCCCCCTACCGTCCTTACAAATAGCTGAGAAAAGAAGAGAAGTGAAAGGCAAAGGAGAAAAGGAAAGATATACCCACTTGAGTGCAGAGTTCCAAAGAATATCAAGGAGAGATAAGAAAACCTTCCTCAGTGATCAGTGCAAAGAAATAGAGGAAAACAATGGAAAAGGAAAGACTAGAGAACTTTTAAAGAAAATTAGAGATACCAAGGGAACACTTCATGTGAAGATGGGCACTTTGATACACAACAGAAATTAATACAATGCTGTAAATCAGCTATAATTCAATAAAATAAAAAATTTAAAGCCTTTTTCAAATGTAGTAAAAGTTCACAAAGGTTAAGTAACTCCCCTCTAGGACATACTGCCAGTTGGTAGCAGAGGCAGGACTCAAGGCCAGCTCTGCATCCAGGGCCTGGGCTCAAATGGGGTGGACTTTTCTCCTGGCTGGCCCAGGAAGGTTGCTCCTGCATTGCTCTGGAGTGAATGTTTGTGTCTCTGGTGCCCCATGCCCCCATTCATATGGAGCCCTAACCTCTAGTGTGATGCTGTTACAGATGGGGCCTTAGGAAGTGACTAGGGTTAAGTGCAGAGAAGGCAATGGCACCCCACTCCAGTACTCTTTTGCCTGGAGAATCCCATGGATGGAGGAGCCTGGAGGGTTGCAGTCCATGGGGTCGATGTGAGTCAGACACGACTGAGAGACTTCACTTTTGTTTTTCACTTTCATGCATTGGAGAAGGAAATGGCAACCCACTCCAGTATTCTTGCCTGGATAATCCCAGGGAAGGGGGAACCTGGTGGGCTGCCATCTATGGGGTTGCACAGAGTCAGACACGACTGAAGCAACTTAGCAGCAGCAGCAGCAGCAGCAGCAGGGTTAAGTGAGGTCCCGTCCTCATTATGGGATTAGTGTTCCTGTAGGAAGAAATACTAGAAAGCTTGCTCTCTGTACATGTGCACAAGGAAGAAATTTATTTCTCACAGTTTTTGGAATTTCAGTTCTCTAAGCTACCGGTTACAGCAGCCCAAGCAGACAGATGTAAGCATAACAATCACAGCTCTCCTTCCTAAGTGCCTAACGGGACTTCCCTGGCGGTCCAGTGGTTAAGACTCCGCCTGCCAGTGCAGGGGACATGGATTCGATCCCCAGTCGGGGAAGAGTCCACAGGCCACACGGCAAGCCCATGCAGCACAGCTACTGAGCCTGTGCTCTAGAGCCAGAGAACCTCGACTACTGAAGCCCGCGTGCCTAGACCCCGTGCTCCGCGACAAGAGAAACCACTGTCACGAGAGGCCCACTTATCGCAGCTGGAGAGCAGCCCCCACTTGCTGCAACTAGAGAAAGCCCATGTGCAGCCACGAAGACCCAGGGCAGCCAAAAATACTCACATAAATATTGGAAAATAAAAGATCATCATAGGTTTTTTTATTTTTTTAGTGTCTAAGTTTGGATAAACTGGTCGCTCAGCTGGTAAAGAATCTGCCTGCAATGCAGGAGACCTTGGTTCGATTCCTGGGTCGGGAAGATCCACTGGAGAAGGGAAAGACTACCCATTCCAGTATTCTGGCCTGGAGAATTGCATGGACTGTATAGTCCATGGGGTCACAACGAGTCGGACACGGCTGAGCGACTTCACTTCACTTCACTTGGATAAATGATACGACCGTCGTGTTCCCACCACAATACCAGCGTTAGGTGCCATGTTATATCGCCCCTCCACATACAAGTGTCCATCTGCCTGAGTGAATCTGCACACTCATCAGTCACCATGCTGGTCACTTTTCAAACAGTCCTGTGGCTTCCCTCTCTCAGTACTGGCCTCCACGTCAGCAAATGCTGACCCAGCCATCTGCCAGCTTTTCCCTTCAAGTGTCCAGCGCTAGGACAACCCACCTCCCAGGAACCCTTGAGAATCACTCCAAGCCCTTCCTCAGCAGGTCAGGGCCACTGGTTTCTCTCCTCCCCAGCACACGCGCTGAGCTCCCCACATACAACCTCAGCCACACTTTCTTCACTTCTGACTTCCCAGGGGAATTCTGTCTGGTTTCTCAAGTTCCCCTGCAGTTATGATAACTGATAACAGTAGGGCCCTGAGACCCCATATTTAGCTGAGTAGTCAAGGGTCAGGGGCTTCTCCAGAGCAACAGTTGCAAATAGTCCCTTTCCAGGTACACACCTCTGCTTTGGCCTAGACTCACAAACATCTCTTACCTCAGAGGAAAAACACTCTTAAAATGAATGGAAAGATGCCATTGCCTTTTGATATGATTAAGGGAAAGCCTACCATTAATCTGTTACTTCAGTGCAACTCTTGACTCAAACTATGCTGCAGACCAATGAGATATCTAAATTATATAAACAGTTAAAATGATACAAATGCATGCCCCTATTAAATTCTTCTGCAAAAGAAAAGTGAGGAAGTAGATTGCATTGGTAGAGTGGGTCAGATCATTGATGGCCCTAAAATCAGACACTTGAGGGTTTTATTAAAAAGGCAAAAGTGGGTCATGGTGGTTCTGGATCAGGGACATGGAAGGGTGGAAATGGAGTTAGGAAAAGATGTGTCTGGCACTGTAAGTGAAAGTGAACTAGAGGGAAGGCTGAAGGATGTGGGAGACTTGAGAGAAGTGGGTGGCGGTCACTCATGCACAAGGTACCAAGGGACTGGGCTGCTGCTGCTGCTAAGTCACGTCAGTCATGTCCGACTCTGTGTGACCCCATAGACGGCAGCCCACCAGGCTCCCCCATCCCTGGGATTCTCCGGGCAAGAACACTGGAGTGGATTGCCATTTCCCTCTCCAATGCATGAAAGTGAAAAGGGAAAGTGAAGTCACTCTGTTGCATCCAACTCTTAGCGACGCCATGGACTGCAGCCTACCAGGCTCCTCCGTCCATGGGAGTTTCCAGGCAGGAGTACTGGAGTGGGGTGCCATTGCCTTTTCCTAGGGACTGGGCTAGACTGTGGGATTAGGAAATGCATGATCCACGGAGCAGACTGCCTGGTCCCAAGCCTAGTTCCGCCCACACTGCACGGGACCCTGTGGAAATCTGGACAGGCGACTTCCCTCTGTGCCCTGCATTCCTTCAGCTCTAAAGTAAGGATGGCAGCTCCGAGAGGGCACCCCCTGCAAACACTCTTGTTAGCACAGGAATGAGGAGGTCATTACATACATTTGATTTGACTTAGTGGCAACAGGTAAGAAATAAAGGGGTCCAGAAAAGATTCAGTAAGATGTTTTCTACACTCACATCCAATCAAGTGCCGAGTCTTGTATATTTACATCTTAGACAATCTCTTCAATCCATCTGCTTCTTTTCATCTTCACCACCTGCCCTTGAGTCCCACCTGATACGATCTCCCCTCCTTGACCTCTGCGATGGCCTGCTCACTGGCTACCTTGCTTCCGTTCTTGCCCCCCGCCCCCCACCACACAGATAAGGACCCAGTCCCACAGGAGGGCCCCTCCCCCACTTCAGAAGCCAACTGCAAGTCCAGGCCTCCCATACTTCTGATCAACTCGCTATAAATCTGGGATCCCCATGACCCCTCACTGGAGTTTTATGATTTCCTAGAATAGCTCATAGAACTCAGGAAAGCTCTTTTCTTACTAGAACCCATTTATTACCAAGGATACAACTCAGGAAGAGCTAAATGGAAGGGATGCAGCACCTCAACATGTTTGCCCACACAGAAGCTCTCTGAACCCCACAGTTCAGGGATTTCTATGGAGGTTTCAGCGTGTAGGCATGACCAATGATTAACTCAGTCCCCAGCCCCTCTCTCAAACCCGGGGGCCAGCGGGTGGGGCTCCAAGTTGCAACCCTCCAATCATATGTTTAAAAACAACTAAGCATCTTTTTTTTTTCCTTTTAAATGATATCATTTTTAAATGATGTCACTTTTAACTCTAAGAAAAACAAAAGTTGTTCATGAAAGTAAAGATAATCATAATCATAAACATTATTTGTTCAGTAGTAAGAAATAGTTACCTGTTATAAATAGGAAAAGGAATATGACAAGGCTGTATATTGTCACCCTGCTTATTTAACTTATATGCAGAGTACATCATGNAACTTGTATGCAGATCAAGAAGCAACAGTTAGAACTGGACATGGAACAACAGACTGGTTCCAGATTGGGAAAGGAGTATGTCAAGGCTATATACTGTCACATGCTTATTTAACTTTTATGCAAAGTACATCATGCATAATGCCAGGCTGGATGAAGCACAAGCTGGAATCAAGATTGCAGGGAGAAAAATCAATAACCTGATATATGCAGATGACACCACCCTTATGGCAGAAAGCAAAGAACTGAAGAGCCTCTTGATGAAAATGAAAGAGGAGAGTGAAAAAGTTTGCTTAAAACTCAACATTCAGAAAACAAAGATCTTGGAACCCGGTCCCATCACTTCATGGCAAAAAGATGGAGAAACAATGGAAACAGTGAGAGACTTTATGTTCTTGGGCTCCAAAATCACTGCAGATGGTGACTACAGCCATGAAATTAAAAGATGCTTGCTCCTTGGAAGAAAAGCTATGACCAACCTAGATGGCAAATTAAAAGATGCTTGCTCCTTGGAAGAAAAGCTATGACCAACCTAGATGGCATATTAAAAACCTTGATGGCATAACTTTGCCAACAAAAGTCCGTCTAGTCAAAGCTATGGTTTTTCCAGTAGTCACGTATGGATGTGAGAGTTAGACTATAAAGAAAGTTGAGCACCGAAGAACTGATGCTTTTGAACTGTGGTGCTGGAGAAGACTCTTGAGAGTCCCTTGGACTGCAAGGAGATCCAACCAGTCCATCTTAAAGCAAATCAGTCCTGAATATTCACTGGAAGGACTGATGCTGAAACTGAAGCTCCAATACTTTGGCCACCTGATGTGAAGAACTAACTCACTGGAAAAGACCCTGCTGGGAAAGATTGAAGGCAGGAGGAGAAGGGGACAACAGAGGATGAGATGGTTGGATGGCATCACCGACTCGACGGACATGAGTTTAAGCAAGCTCTGGGAGTTGGTGATGGACAGAGAGGTCTGGTGTGCTGCAGTCCATGGGGTTGCAAAGAGTCAGACACGACTGAATGATTGAACTGAACTCTTCTGGAAATGGGGAATGAGGACTGTTGATATTTTATGTGATGGTTTCAGATGTTCCATTGAATCATTAAATAACATCGAAACACCTGATGAGAAAATTCATCTCTTTAATTTATTAATTTATTTAATTTGATCCTTAAAATCAAATGGGGGAAATCTCATTAGGTATTAATATGTCTTTAATATCCCTCTAATACTTGCTACTCTCATGCTTTTAATGAAAGAGAGCAAGCCTCAGCTTCAAAGCTGTCTGGGGCAACAGTTTCAGCTAGAATTTCATGCTTTCTGTTTTCCTCTTATGTATTCCTAGTGATACCGGTTTTATAGCTATGACACTAATATAAAGTTACCCCTTTAAGCCCCATTTAAGTGTTTAGTGAAATGCTAAACAAATCCATTTGTAGATAAATCATGAGAAAAACAGGCAAAATCCTGAAGTTGGCCTGTGAAGGGTTCATGTTTGAGAATCACTGCCACCAGAGTATCCTCTGAGTGCACATAGAGGAGAAAGGAGATGGAGAGTTTCGGCAGGGCCGGCCCCAGCCCCCACCCACATTCCCTGAGAGTGGGTGGCAGAGCAGGAGTCCAAGCCTGGCTCTTCCAGGCTCTCCAGGTCCCTGAGGCTAGAAGGTTCAAAGCTCGGGAGCCCAGCTCCCCAGCTCCTCTCGAGCGAGAGCCGGCCCACTTCAGCAGGCACTCTATCCTGAGTGTGCTGGAGCTCACACTCGGGAAAGGTGGCCACAGAGTGGAACAGAAAGGGTCCTGGCCCAGGACATGGGCTCTGTGTCCAGTCTCTCCACTGACTCTCTGTGTGATGCTGGCCGGTGGCTTCCCCTCTCAGCCCCAAAGCTGAGCTAGGTGCAGCGTGTGTGCTGGCCACGACTCTGAAAGGAAACGTAGGGATCAGGACAGGCAAGCAACTCACCACCATGGCTCGAGCCCTGCCAGCTAAGACCCCCTAAAATGATCCCACATAATATCAGCAGTCCCCTTTCTCCATTTCTGGGAGCTCCACAGGGATTGCCTAGCTGCATTCATCGGGTTAGATGAAAGGATACCAGGCCTAAAAAAGGCAAGGCAATGTCCCAAATCCAGCTAAAAATAATCTGAGAAGGGGAAAACTGGAGACCAGGGAGCCTGGCCCTGTTTGCCGATTCCTTTCTGGCGGCACAGTGATCGCTGCCGTCACATCTTTCCAGTTTGAATGATTTCCAGCAGAGGTTTGCATGCTCTACTTCCCTAAGCCCCCACCCTCCCTATTGTTGAAAATCATCCCCCCTTCACATTACCTGCCTGGCTTCCAGACACATAAAAGTGTGTGTCTCCTCACACAGGAGTGTGTGTAATCCTCCACCAGGTGTCTTCAGACCCCAGCCGTCCTACTTGGTGAGAAACTGCCCTCTCCAACCTCCCTCCCCAGCTAGGAAGCCCTGCGCAGGCTGCCCATCCATTCAAGCCCCAGGCTGGCCATTGAGGACAGAGCTCTGCTGCACTGGTGAGGGTCACAGTGAAAGGCTTTCCTCTACTCTAACCCTCTCAACCCTCCTCTACACTCCTTTCCTCCAGCAAACCTTCCCTGATTGCCACTACTGTGAACCCCTATCTGTCTCCACCCCAACCCAACCCAGCACAACCCATATGCCCGTCAGTGTCTCACTTACCCCAGCCAGGCCCAATTGGACAGACCTTCACTCAGATTCGAGCAAGTGATCAGGAGACAAGGAGTCTCCAGCTGCCTCCTAAGGCCAGGAGAGGCCGGCAAAGACAATGCCATCCACCCACCCTCTGCCTCTGCACACCTTGCTGTGCGCTCCAGTTCTCTCACTCTGCCTGCTCTTGCAGGAGGGCTGGGCTTATTGGCTCTTCTCACTGTTTCTCCCACCTCCACACCAGGTATGCTTCCTGGAGCAGCAGAACAAGCTGCTGGAGGCCAAGCTGCAGTTCCACCAGGACCGCGAGTGCTGCGAGAGCAACCTGGAGGCCCTTTACGAGGGCTACATCCAAACGCTGAGGCTTGAGGCTGAGCATGTGGAGGCTGACGGCAGGAGGCTGGCCTCACAGTCCAACCACATACAGGAGGCCCTGGAGGGCTACAAGAAAAAGTGAGTGCATTGGGGAGGAGGCTGCGGAGAAAGGAAATGGGGTGAGATCAAAGCAGGATAGATTTGGGTCAGACCCCTAGAAGAACTTTCCACTAGGAGGTAGAGACTGACAGAAAGCCTGAGGGGAAATTTTTTCCTTTTCTGAGATGGGAGAGGAAACATTGGCAAGTCTGTGCTTCTCCAGCCACCTCATCATTCTGTGTTTATTTTATTTTGATTTATCAAGCATTTTTCTATGTTCCAGGTGCTGTGTTGGGCCCTGGAGAGGGGTAAGGATAAGAAAGTCAAGAGGACAGGAAAGGGGGCACCTGAACTGGATCAGGGTGCCGCCACCACCACCAGGGAATTAGCTTCAGGGACAGAAAGGAGGCCTACAAAAATGTGCATGGCACCCACCCTACCTCTAAAACAGGAAGAACAGTGGGTGACATGGCTGGTTTGGGTGCCCACAGGAGAGGGATGGACACTTTTTGATTCCATGACCACGTCCAAAAGATCCAGTTCCTGGAATGTATTTGTCTGAGCCTTCCTTCTCTTTGCTTCTCTTCAGATCCCAGCCTATTGAAACTCTAGCCACTGAAACTTGTGCCCTTTTTGTCCCCAGGTATGAAGAGGAGGTGGCCCTCAGGGCCACTGCTGAGAATGAATTTGTGGCCCTGAAGAAGGTGAGTGGCCCCAGAATACGCATCCCACAACTCAGAACTGTGGACAGAGGTGGAGGGAGCACTCTGTGATTCAGTGAAGCTAAGTGACTTCCCCGGAATCACATGGCCCAACCTCTCCCCTATTTCTTTCCCCAAGTGTCCCAGTGCTCCCTGAGTGGCTCTGGCCATCAGAGCGCAGTGCTTCACACGGGGCAGCCTTCCACCAGCCAAGCTGACTCCCATCTGCCCAGTGCCTCCCACCTCCTCCTGCTCTGAGCCTGGCAGAAAACAGGCACTGCACAGATTTTTGTGAACAGAAGAGCACCTGAATGCTTGGGGATGGCTCCATCCTTGGCCAGCAATGGTTGGGGAGTGCTAGCATGAACAGAGCTGTTGCTCCTCACCTCTTAGGACTTGACTCAGCAACACCGCCCTCAGTACACGGAGACACAGACCAAGCAAGGGTCTCGCCCTGAGTCACACTGGTTCTTTCCATAACATTCCAGAGCAGGGAGAGGTGGATCAGCATTAGGACTGAGCTATTTCATATCAGATCCTACGTTTCATGATAGTGCCTTCTAGAGGGATTATCCTAGTACCAAGGGGAATGCCTGGAAACACCAGGACCCCCTCTCTCACCCAGACCTGCTCCTGACCCCTCAAAATGAGTAAAGGACTTCATTAACACCATGACACCAGGCACCGGAATGAGCAGCTAAGGAGGGTCCAGGGAGTGTGCCCTCCCTGCTGGGGAGAGCTCTGTGCTGTCTCCCCACTGAGACTCTTGCTCCTCCCTCTCTCTGTAGGATGTGGATGGCGCCTACCTCCATAAGTCAGAGCTGGAGGCCAACGTGGAGGCCCTGACCCAGGAGACTGACTTCCTGCGGCAGATGTATGAGGAGGTGAGGGGCCACAAAGCAGCTGGGCACCAAGGAACATGGCAGTTAGACACTGGAAAGTACTTGCCAACATTTGGCTCCTGAAACTCTTGGTTTGGGGACACAGGGCAGAGCTGAGGGACCCGAGGCAGGTATACTGTCAAAAGGTGAAAGGCATAGCTTCGTGTCTTATCTGCCAAGCCCAGACAAGCTGATGTTCCCAGTTAGTGTAGTGACAATTATCACAAATTTCAAGTTCTAGTCCTAGATCCAAAGGATCAAGACAGGAGGCCCTGACTGAAGTCAGGTAAGCAGGCCTCAGAGCTGGACTCCTCTCAGCCTCAGGACTCTGGTCCTGAGGAGCACTGAGAGCTTCCAGGGTTGAAGGGGAGATGTCACTTTTGAATTGGGGTTTCAGACAGTGAGGCTGTGGAAGAAGCAGGGGAAGGGCACAGGAAAGGAGGTGAGAAAGCGGGCTGCCTAGAGGGGGGCCATGGTCCAAGGGGCTCTTAACACTCCCTCACTTCCCCTCAGGAGCTCCAAGTTCTCCACGCCCACATCTCAGACACCTCGGTCATCGTCAAGATGGACAACAGCCGGGAGCTGAACATGCACAGCGTTGTGGCTGAGATCCAGGCTCAGTATGACGACACTGCTGGTCGCAGCCGGGCCGAGGCTGAGTCCTGGTACCACAGCAAGGTGAGTGGTCCGGCACTCCCTCCCCAGAACAGGGATGCTAAATCTGAAAGCGTTAGCGGGGTGGGGAGGGATGCTGAAAAAGCATTGACCTTTGTCTGGGTGGGCAAGGGAAGGGCAGGCAGCTCTCGGGATGGGGTGCAGATGTGCAAGCTGTGGCGTTCAGTCGGATGACATATCCCGTGTTTCATGAGCATCTGTGCTTCCCCCCAGTGTGAAGAGATCAAGGCCATGGTGATCCAGCACGGGGAGACCCTGCGCTGCACCAAGGAGGAGATCAACGAGCTGAACCGCACGATCCAGAGGCTGACAGCCGAGGTCGAGAATGCCAAGTGCCAGGTACAGGGTCCTGGCCCACCCTCCAGTGTAGAAAGAGAACAGAGTTGGCCTGAGGCAGGGAGACTGAAGTCAGACACCTTGCCAAAGTGTGGGGAAAGGAGCAACTTGAAAGTTCAGGCAGTTCCCCCTCCATAGACAATATTCTCCATTCCCCCTGAATGTGGGTTGTGGGCGGAGGGCTATGGAGGAGAATAGAATGACCTGGTCTTTCATGGTCTCTGAGGCAAAGTGAGGCAGAGGAAATAGCACATAGGTTTCCGGTCTGAGGGGCCGGAAACCTATGCTTTCTAACCAGCCCTGCCACTAGCTCATCACGTGATTTGGGGGGCCCATTTCACCTCTCTGGCTCATTGTTTTAGGTCGGTGACCACACACTGAGATGTCCCCAGAGATCAGTGAATGAGCAAAGCAGGCTGTACCAAAGGCACTAGGGTTTGGTAAACTGGAAAGCACAATGGGCAGGACTCAGCAGCTCAAACTGTGACAGGCCCCATGGGAAAGCAGGCCCAGCGTGGCCAGATCCTCTGATTTTTCAAGAGAGGCCAGGAACGTGGGTTTATACGCTACATTTCAAAAAGTTAAGGACACTGTGCCGACATTCCCCAAGAGCACTGATTTGCAACCCCTGAGCTAACAAACCAGTAAGGCCCCTTCTTCCCCTGACAGTCAATGGCCAGTGGATACCTGGTCTCTGACCCTAAGTCCAAAAGAAGGAGACTTAATAACCTTACCCTCCCCGCCAGAACTCCAAGCTGGAGGCTGCAGTGACCCAGGCTGAGCAGCAGGGTGAGGCAGCCCTTAACGATGCCAGCTGCAAGCTAGCAGGGCTGGAGGAGGCCCTGCAGAAGTCCAAACAGAACATGGCCTGCCTGCTCAAGGAGTACCAGGAGGTGATGAACTCCAAGCTGGGCCTGGACATCGAGATCGCCACCTNGAGCAGCAGGGTGAGGCAGCCCTTAACGATGCCAGCTGCAAGCTAGCAGGGCTGGAGGAGGCCCTGCAGAAGTCCAAACAGAACATGGCCTGCCTGCTCAAGGAGTACCAGGAGGTGATGAACTCCAAGCTGGGCCTGGACATCGAGATCGCCACCTACCGGCGCCTGCTGGAGGGTGAGGAGCAGAGGTGAGGACCACATGTGTGCAGAGGATATCTCTTCACCCTCCAAACTGCGTTCAGAGCCAGGAACATGTCTGCATCTTACCTACATCTAATTTGCATCAAGATTATTTGGAGGAAGGAATTTGCTGGTTCTGCTCTCCCCGACTAATTTTTGTCTCTTTCTTCTCCCCACAAGGTTGTGTGAGGGCATCAGTGCTCTGAATGTCTGTAAGTAATCTGTACTGTGGGTCCTGAAATAAGGGCCTGGGGTTCCTGGTAGGCAAACTTTTTGCCAAATGGCCAAATAGTAAATATTTTAGACTTGGTGGGTCACGCGGTCTCTGCTCAGCTGCTCTGCTTGTTGTAATGTGAAAGGAGCCACAGCCATAGCAATACTTAACAGATGTGATTAGGTTTCAATAAAGCTTTATTTGCAAAGACAGGAGGGCCTCAAGGGGCCACAGCTTAAGACCCTGAAAGGAAGGAGGGGGATGTGGCAGTGAATGATTGTAATTACTTAAATAGCTGTTCCTGCCTATAGGGGGGGCCTGGTCTAACAGTTTTTCTAGGATGCTTGAGGTTGGACTACAGGAAGGAGCGTCCGGCTATGATGGTGTTTGAGGCGGAAGGGGGAATAGAATGGAGGGAAGGGGCTCTGAGCAAGAGAAGAATGGGGCGGGGGGAAGACTCTGGCTAGCAGGCAGGAGCCGCTGACGACAGCCTTGCACGAGGACTAAGCCACATCCTTCTCGCCCCGCAGGTGTCAGCGGCTCCCGCGGTGGGGTCGTCGGCGGGGACCTCTGCACGTCTGGCTCCCGGCCGGTGACGGGCAGCGTCTGCAGCGGCCCCTGCAGCGGGAACCTGGCGGTGAGCACCGGCCAGTGCGCGCCCCGCGGCCAGAGCAGTGGCAACGGCCGCCTCGTGCGCTTTGCATAGCGCCTTCCACTTTGTAAATTCACCGCTCCGCAAGCCAATGGTACCTGCCTCGGGCGGCGGCGGGTCTTGGAGCTTCTGGAGCTAGCCGGTTTGACCTGCCCCAACGGCTGCTTTCTCCTCCTGCGTCTCTCCTCTGCCTTGTCTCTTCATTTCTTTCAGGGAGAGGGGCGGGCTAATCGCCAGCAGAACTCCGCCGGGCTACTCGCCCCGACCCCCCACAGTCAGAACGACCGGTTCCTCCAGCCCTGGGCAAAGGGCCCATCCTGACTCGGGCTGCTCTGGGAGCTTCGACGCCTGTGGCTTCTAAGGGACAGACTGGCCCTAGGGCGCCTCCGGCGCTTCCTAAACCCCCCCACGGTGCCTGAGTTTGCGTCCTGGGGTGGGGGGAACAGCTTTATGCCCCCGCCTCCCTCCCACTCTCTCCCTGGTGCTTGGCCTCCAAGTCTCCCGTTAAGCTCATGACTCAAATATAACGCTCTCTGAGAATCTCCCTACACATGTGGACTGCCAGCTCTATTTCTGCCCTCTTCCAAGGGAACAGAGGAACTGTTCTAAGCAAAGAGGGAGAGAGGGCTGTCGCTAAAGTACCCTGCCCCTAGGACCACACTGTACATCCTGATGGGTGCCTGGGGGTGTCCTGCAGCCCCCAGAATCCAGACACACGGAGGCATAAGGGGGAGCTGGGAGGGAAGTGAGAGGGGCTGCAGGGAGGAGTGGTAGCCAGCAGGGAAAGGGTCTCATCACATGTGGCCGCTGAAACACCAGTGGTCCACGTCCTCTACTCCCTCACTCCACTCCAACCTCAGTATATGAAAATTCCTGACCTTCAAAATTCCTCTTCCCACAAACCAACACTCCCTAGATAGTCCCCTCCAACCCTGCCCACACCCACCACCACCATCACCTCCAGGGAATCCCAGTCAGAGACCTCCTACCTCCCCTCCAGTACCCAAGATAGGAGCTGCTGTCCATCAGAGATGGATACCCCCAAGCACAGACCCCCAAACACCCCCACACACTCACAGACACACACACCCCGTCAGAGACCGTGACACACACAGACGCCCCATCAAGCAGAGCCCTAATATACAGATGTCCTCCCCGATCCCCACCCCATCAGGGATCCAGAGCCACAGCCCGTCCCTGGGAGAGAGGGGTGAGACAGCCCCTACCAGGGATCCAGACACTGGGACCCCCCCACCCTAAAGTCCTCCCAAACGCACACAGACTTCCTCCCACTGCCATCACTCCCACAGAATCCCAGAACCCCTCCAGGACCTCAGACACACACCATCCAGGGCCCGGGGCCTGGCCAACTCAGCACCAGGAAGGGCTGAATTGCCAGTTGGCTGGTCCACCCGAAACCCAGGCCCGGGGCAGCTAAATGTTTGTGGTCTTCTCACCACTGAGGAATGTTTTCTGACAGCACAGGGCACTGGCAGGGGGAGGGGGTGTGCAAACAGCCCTCCCACCCCTTCAGCAGGAGAGGAGTCCACTGCCCACTTCCTGGCAGAACCAGAACTTCCAGGGCTTTCTGGTTTGTTCAGGAGAGGAGCTGGAATCACAGCCCCAGCCTTGAGAGGCGCCAGGGCCTCACTCTAGGTAAGAGCCAGTTCCCTTGAGCAGCGCCCCCTTGTCACCAGTGTGCTCTCTCAGTGCTCTCTAGAGCCCTTCCCTCACCACACCTTCCCCTCTGGGCCTAATGAAGCCAGGATACCAGGTGCCAGGCAGGGACTCATCCAGGCCTCAGAAAGCAGCTGCTTTATTGGAAGCTATTCTGATATCTTTTTTCAAACTGTCTTGCAGTTCTTGGGATGAGGGGTGGGACCAGGGTTGGGGGTCTCCTTGTGACTATGGGAGGAGGCGGTATGTATCTCCCCACATCCAGGGCTCAATTGCGGGGGCTCCTGCTGGTGGTGGATGTGGTCCTCATGGAGTAAGCCTTGAGGGTCCCAGGCCCTCCACTGCTGGAGAATCTCAGGGCATTGTTGCCCATGGTTCCCCCAAAGGTCAGCCGGCTACCAGAGCCGCCCGTGGAACTGACCACAGCTGAGAGAGAAGAGAAGAGGTCTCCATCAGTGTGAGGCCCACTACCTGAGCCCCCAGCCTCCTGCCATAGCTGCCTGTTTCTCTCTCTCTACGCACCACCCTTCCCCTACCAAAAGCCAGGGGCCAACCCAGAAGTAGCCTCAGACAGAGGTGAGGGCTGCTCCACGCTGCCCCTGCCCCACCCTGCCCTCATGCATGGCTTTGCTGGGCTGTTGAGCCTGTCTGGATGGAATCTCCAGGCACCTGCTGAAAGCTGTTTAAGGGAAGGAGGCTCCAGACCTCCGTGAGGCCAGGTCTTCAGGCCAATGTGCCATCTAATAGACCCAGCCTAGTCTGGACAGCACAGGTGATGGGCCACAGCCAAAGACTTACAGATGTTCACGGCTCCCACTCCATCTCCGGTCAACCTGGGGGCAGAGGAGAGACCTGTGAGGGCTGCTCTCTCCTCAGCACTGGAGGAGGCACTCCTGCACCCCTCCATCCAGGCCGCAAGCAGGACTCATGTTCATTCCTGTGTACCCACACATCCAGCCTTCCTGCAGCCTTTCACTTCTGGCTACAACAATCTTGGGAATGTCTCAGAGCCTCCATTTCCTCACTTGTAAATGCAGTCTTAGCCTGTCCCAACCTCACCGGGTTGTTTGTGAGAGTTAAACTCATAACTTACCTAAAGCCCTAGGCACACAGGATTCTGTAAATGGTAGCTGCTCTTATTGTTTATGTAGATGGCTGCCTCCCTTAACCAGATCATAAAATCCTCAAAGAAGGCTATGGCTTATTGATTCCTGCATCTCCAGTCACCAGCATGAGATCTGGCTTACTTAATATGGGTTGAAATGGTTAATGAAATGTAAGTGTTGACTGAGTGAATTCAGCTACAGTGGGAACTGCAAGGGGAAGGAGGAGGCAGCGGTGGCTTTAAGCAGCCTGGGAAGCTGAAACAGGTCTTGTACTAGAAATTAAAAATCTATCCGAGACAGGTATGATTGTTCTGTGACTCATAGCCCCATTGCCACCAAGCCCTTGGCCGTGAGGATGAATTTATGCTACAGGGAGGAGGGAAGGCCTCAATTTAGTGGAGCAAGCGAAGGAAGCCCAGCTTCAGCAACCCCAAGTCCTGGAAGGGGGTAGAGCAAAGGGCAGGAGTAAGAGAGGTAAACACTAGGAAGCTTCCAGGCCCCTTATCTGTTGACAAAATGAGTCAATCAAGCCATCAAGGTATGAATGAAGACCCAACTTTACGGACATAGGTTTGAGTCTTTTGTGAAGAATTTCCTGTAAGACTAACCTAGCCCAGCTTCATCACAGGCTGCAGGTAAGCATGCAAATATCTCTGGGGACAGGGGAAATTTACCTCCTCACCATGCTCAGTCAACACCACATGACTTAGCCCTCAGTTAAGTAGTGAGAAGCAGACTGTTGCCAAGGAAGATGGTTGAACCAGGAATCAGCAGAGCTCATACTGGCTCTGTCCCCTCAGTTAATAAAACTAACCAGTTTCCCCTCTGTACTCTCAGAAGTCAATAATACCTGTCTTGCTTACCCGATGTGTTCTGAGAATCAAATAAGATGACCTTGTTAACACACACAAATGCTGTTATCAACTTTCCCACTGAGCTTATACCACAAGGTCTTTCCCTCCAGAAAGCCATCAAGGGCAAAGAAGCAAGCGTTATCTGAACCCTCCCTGCACTTCCCATCCTCAGTGCCCTGCAGAAGGAGGGATACAGGAAATGTTCGCAGGTGGATGGGTGTCAAGCTGCAAGCCCCACTGAGCCAGCTTGTATGTCCTTACCGGCTCTCCTCGCCCTCCAGTAGCTTGCGGTAGGTGGTGATCTCGATGTCCAGGGCCAGCTTGACGTTGAAGAGCTCCTGGTACTCCCGGAGCTGCTGGGTCATGTCCTGCTTGGCCTTCTGCAGGGCGGCCTCCAGATCCTCCTGCTTGGCCCGTGCATCCTTGACAGCCAGTTCCCCATGCTGCTCAGCATCGGCAATGGCGGCTTCCAACTTGGCGCGCTGTGGGGAATAGCGGGGCTTTGAACCGGGGTCTCAGGCCTCATCAGTCACTGCCTTCCTGCCTCCCCATTCTGCGGTGAGCACCTGGGCAACTTGCTTACTGTGGCTTCACTGGCACCAGCCTCCTTCCCCAAGCACCAGGGAATCCCAAGGGTTTAAACCATGGGCTTTGAGGGACTTCCCAGGTGGTCCAGTGGTTAAGAATCCACCTGCCAGTGCAGAGGCTCCCTCCCTGGTCTGGGACAGTCCCACACACCAAGGGGCAACTAAGCCAGTGTGCCACAGCTACTGAACCCGTGCGCCCTGGAGCCTGTGCCCTGGAACGAGAGAAGCCACGCAATGAGAAGCCTGCACATCACCTCTAGAGAGCAGCCCTTGCTTGTCGCAACTAGAGAAAGCTTGCGTGCAGCAACCAAGACCCAGTGCAGCCAGTAATTAATTTTAAAAAACATGGGCTTTGATACTCAATGCCTAGCTTTCAGCTCTGGCTCTGCCTCTTACAAGCCGTGTGATCTTGATGACTCAACCCTTCTAAGCCAAAAGTCTCCTCTTTTCTAAAATAACAGTAATCACGGTATATAAATATAGATGGGAATAGCTCAAGTAATGAAACGAAATAATACACAAGTCCTTGGCACAGAGTCTAGTATTCAGTAAGTACTTAATAAATGCTATTATGAGTAAATGCGATTATGATTTACAAATGCTCACATGCCCGACCCCTAGCTGGAGGAGCTCCAAGGCCATGGGATTCTAGGGTAGTACTCAAATTTCAGGCAGCTGACCAGGCACCTTTCAAGTACCTTGAAAACAGGAGCCATTTTGCAACAGGCCCAGAACAGGGAGACTTGGAGCACAGAAATGCTTCCTGGAACCCCTAGATTCCAAGTTAACAGCCCCCCAGGTGCAGGTAGGGGTGGTGTGATTCAGAGGGACCTGAGCAACAACTGTCACTTCCTGCCTGGCCTTAGTGTTCCCTCTCTTGTGGCCCATCCCCCACTAGAGGAGCCTATGTAGTGGTGTGTGGGGTGTGTGTGTGTGTGTGTGTGTGCACTCAGCTGTGCTGACTCTTTGCAACCCCATGGACTGTAGCCTGCCAGGCTCCTCTGTCCATGGGATTCTCCAGGCAAGAATACTGGCGTGAGTTGCCACTTCCTTCTCGAGGGGATCTTCCCAGCCCAGGGATGGAACCTGCATCTCCTACATTGACAGGTGGACTCTTTACTGTTGCACCACCTGAGAAGCCTGAGCTGCCCCTCATTCGTTTCCAAGGGCCACCATCCCATCCCCTAGCCCAGGGCTCCTCCTCCTTCATTCTCACAACCACCTTCTGCCCTCAGATCCTCTCCCCTCAGTGCATGCACTCTGCCTCTCTGCCCAATCCTCCCAATCCTGCCCTGGAGGCCGGCTGACGCCCTTGCCCCCATCCACGCGTCAGCATCCTCCCCTGTCACATTGGTGCCCCCTTGGCAGGGTCATTCCACTGCCTCTGAGTCACAGCTTCAGGACCTGAGCCTGCCCTGCTGTGTGAGAAGAGAACCAGACGTGGGAGAAGCTGTGGGGTTCGGGAAACTGCCATTCATTACTCTGTGCCTCCCCTCCTGGCCTGGATGCTGGCTCACTGCACCAGTGACTCATGGCTCCGAATCTGTGCCAGGAGGAAGCTTCCATTCTGGCCCACATGTGAACAGGCCTGCAGGGCTCCAAGGGGAGGACATTTCTGGGTAGATCACCCTCACATCCCATCCCCCAGCTGTCATCCATCAGCTTCTTTCCAATCCCACTGCAGATCCCTGCTGAAGCTTAGCCACCTCCCCAACTTCCATGCCTTTGTCAGATCTTAGGGGACCCTTTCTCATCAGTGACCCCCGCTCCAGCTTCACAGGATCTCCTCCCATCAGTCTGTCTTCTGACACCTGTGCCCTACTATGTGTCAGGTGCTGGGAAGGGAGGAGCAGCAAACCAGATGGACGGCGGAGGGGGAGGGCGCCCAGCTCTTACGGCATTTTTAATATCCCAGTGGAGGTGAGGGACAATATTTACTTACACTTAATTAATAAGACTTACCTAGTAAGTCAATGGACTTCCCTGGTGGCTTAGACAGAAAGAATCTGCCTGCAATGTGGGAGACCTGGGTTTGATTCCTGGGTCAGGAAGATCTGCTGAAGAAGAGAATGGCTACCCACTCCAGTATAAGACAGAACATTTCAGAGCGTGTTAAGTGTTTCAGGGATCTTCCCACAGACTGCTGAGAGAGTGGCTAGGTGGCTGAGGAAGCCATGTCTGAGAAAAGGTCTTTTGTCCTCAACAAAAGACGATGAGAAAGGGGCATGATGTGCAGAGCTGGGAGAACCACATTCCAGGTGGAGGGAACACCGAGTGCAAAGGCACGAAGCACGAAGATGCTTGGCAAGCATCATCTCCAGCAAGCGGCAAGAGCACGGCCAGAGAGGCAGTGGTGGGGAGTGAGGTCAGTAGATGTGGCCGGGTCTCGGGAGTCCCAGCGAGTTGGCCCCAGACCCCGGGGCCCCCATTGGCAGGTATACATTGCACCCAGAGCTAGGTGCAAGAAGAGGGCTCAGGGCCAAGGTGGCAATGAATGGCGGCTCTCGCCTGGCCGGCAGCCTGAGGCCCCCTCCACGAGCGCTATGCCCTGCTAGGACTCCTGTTCTCCCTCGGCCAGACCAGCACCTGGCCAAGGACATGTCATCCTGGAGAGCCCACGGGTGGGTCTGGGAGGCTAGAGCCCCCCCAGCCTCGTCCCCAGGGCAGCAGGGGCAGGACTGATGCCCCTGCCTCCTGCTTCTCATCCTGAGCACAGTCCCAGCCGGCTGCCCTTCGCCTGCCCCAAGGACAAGCACTGGTGCCTACCTGGTTCTTGATGCTGCCGATCTCAGCCTGCAGCTTCTGGACAGCCCGGTTCATGTCCGCAATCTCATTCCGGGTATTCCGGAGGTCGTCCCCGTGCTTCCCAGCCTGGGCCTGGAGGGTCTCAAACTGGAGGGACCACACAGAAGGGTATGGCAGGGGCGGGCTATGATTACAGGGGGCTCATCTTCTCCCCACACAAAGAAGGCCCCAGGTTCTGAGTGACAAGGCCTCCCAGCTTATGGTGCCGGGGAGGGACAGTCTGACTCCCAGCAGACTTTGCCCGATGCCAGAGGCCAGACTCCTGGACAGTGGGGTGGGGCAGGGTTCAGCTTCCTCCCAGGCAGGACAGGGAGGACAACGATGGCTCCCTGGACCCGTCCCCACTGAGACCAGTGCTCTTCCCGTTTCCATCATGTCCTAACGCTGGAGAACCACAGGAAGTCTGAGATCCTCCCCTTCATCAGCATCATCCATCTCACAGATGAAGAGCATGAGTCCCAGAGAGTGAAGGGACTGCGTGAGAGTCACACAGCAAGTCCTTACTGACATTCCTGTGTTCTCACATGTGACCCCCTGTATCTGCAGAGACAGCACTCTACGCCGCCTGGCACCCAGAGCTAGGTGCAAGAAGAGGGCTCAGGACCAAGGTGGTAATGAACGGTGGCTCTCGTCTGGCCGGCAGCCTGAGGCCCCCTCAGGCTCCCTCCCTCAGTTTCCCCGGCACCCCACACCCCACCCCAGCCCCACCCATTCCCTCAGCACCTGCCCTGTCAGCTGCCCTGCCCTCACCCAGTGCGAGGGGTTAATGATTAAACATAATCTGGAGCCCTTGGATCCAGAATCTGGTCTCTGCTCTTCCATTCACTACCTGTGTGGAGCTAGAAAAATCACTGAACTTCTCCATGCCTCAGTTTCCCCACCTGTGAAAAACAGATAATATTGCGTACCTAACAGGCTGCTCTGTGGGTTATATGAGTCAATACAGGTAAAACATTTGAAATGTTGCCTAACACTGTGCTAACTCGCCAAAGTTCAGCTATAATAACTATTACTCCATGTCCATTTCCTCTGCCTTGCCCCCTACATCAGGCTGGAATCTCTCCCTGGGCAGGTGCTGGCCTTCTCTTCCTCTTCTTCCCAGGACACTGGAGACCCCACAGACTTAATCTCTGGTGCCTGTCAGCACAGTGAGACACAGGCCCCAAAGCCTCGAGACAGGGTGAAGAGTAAGGAAAGCCACCACCCAGGACCCTGCCAGGAAGAGAAAGTATGCCTCCAGTGACCACACACCTTGGTCTGGTAACAGGCCTCGGCCTCGGCCCGGCTGCGGTTGGCGATCTCCTCGTACTGGGCCTTGACTTCAGCAATGATGCTGTCCAAGTCCAGGGAGCGGTTGTTGTCCATGGACAGGACCACGGACATGTCTGAGACCTCAGACTGCAGCTCTTTCAGCTCCTGTAGGGACCAGATGGAGCATCAGGGCTTGGGTGATACATTCCTGTCCCCGCGCACATCCTGGGATCCCTCGCACTAAGGAAAGATAAAGGGAGAAGACGCCAGAGTGAGAGCAAGTCACCAGGCAGCCAGAGGGCACAAGAGACCCTGCACCTACTAAACGGCTCCGCCAGCCCTGGCTCCCAGAGGAGCGCAGCAGCAGCTCATCAAATCAAAGAGTCTGGTGGGACCACAGAGGAAAAAACAAGAGACAGAGTGTGCTGAACTGCGGTAGTCCTGGCTGTGAGCTGCGCTGTGGGTTGAGCTCTATGATGATACAGCCATATTTATGGACAGGGAACTACATCCATGATATACAGTTATGTAAAAAAGGCATGATTCTATTTTATTAAATATGTATACTTCTGTATCTTTATGTATATATATATACCTACAGAAAGAGCCTGAAAAGGTAGCTATCAAGACGATAAGAGACGATATAGGAAGCTTTTTTTCAATTTTATCCTTTACTTAATTTTCTAGATTTTTTGCAAAGAGTATGTATTTCATAACGAGAGGAAAATAATTACTTATACGTGTATATATACACACACACACACATATATTACATGTGACAGACATATAAAGACCCACAATGAGACTAGGAGGGCCCAAAATCAGCTTCAAGGGTCCAGCCCCTGAAATTAACACACGTGGAAATTCTCTCCGAGATGCAAATGGAAGCTGGATGTTCAGGTAAAAGCGAGACTGAAGAGAAGAAAGAACTGGTCTGTAGTTTGCCTCTTGTGTAACTATGTCCCAGACCAGCCTGATGATCAACCATACTGCCTTCTGCCTAAGGCCAGAGCCTCACACTAATGGGATGAAGTGCTTTTTGACCCCCTTCAGCGAAAGGATCTGGAAGCTCAGGGCAGGGCAGGAAAGGAGATGGGAGGGGCAGGCAGAGAGAGAGGCTGGGTGGTAGGCATAAACCCTCAGGCACTCCAGCCTCTCCTGACCTGGTTCTCCTGCCAGCCCACCCAGCACACCCATGAACCCTGTCACAGCCCAGATCCCTCAACATCCTCCTGGTTTCTTCCAGCCCCTCCCAATCCCCCTTCCTTACAAATGGTCATCCCATGTCTCTAGAAGGTCAGTTTTGACTGACACACACCCCATCCCCCATCCTCACCCCCCTGCTACACTGTCTCAGCTCTTCCTGAGCTCCTCGCCCACCACCGATTCCTGAACTTAGAAAAAGTAAAGAGCAGGGTCATCTCCCCTACATGCACACAACACACACCCAGACTGATCCAGAGGCAGAGGGTGGACCAGATGGCCCCCTGGTTAAGACATGTAGGGTATGGCATATTTCCCACCCTTGAGGTCTTCACCTGCTCATAGAGGGTCCTGAGGAAGTTGATCTCATCATTCAGGGCATCCACCTTGGCCTCCAACTCCACTTTGTTCATGTAGGCAACATCCACGTCCTGGGAGGGGTGGTGGCAAGAAGGGATAGATGGATAGCATGTTCTCAGTACGTGAAACATTTGGCAGCCAGTACTGTCCAACCCCAGGACCAAACCCCACTGCCCTGCCAAGAAACATACAGCAGCTCCATGCTGCCTGACACAGTCACAGCGGGAAGTTCCCTCCAGTGGACCCGCCCAGGCTTTGAGATGGACATTATCTCCACTCATCCCCAAGACTGGAGGTGCCTTCTCAGCACTGACAGCTCAGAGCATTCTGAAGCCCCAAACTAGTGCTTCACCAGTTCCTAAAGACTTCAGTGGTTTAAACACACCCCCGGCTCTGCCCCCTAGTGGCTATGTCACCTTGAACAAATCACTACAACTCCATGAGCCTCAGCTTTTCATTAGTCAAATAGGAGAGCATGAAATCATGCAGACTCCAGGATACCACACCCAGAGATGAGAAATCTCCAGCTCAAATGTGTAACTGGCAACTTGGGTGATGCTGAAGCAGGCAGGCCACAGATAACACCACAAGTCCAGATGATGTCTGGGTCCCATCCTCTGCTGTGGGTTAGCTTCTGTGGGGAGCACTCACTTCCACTCATCCCTGAATCTCCAAGGGCCCAGCACTCCAGGGCAGGTTACATTTCTGTGGATGGGCCTGGGACACTGAGTAAGTGTAATTTAAATCATAGTCTTAAGACAAGTCCTTATTCCTAAGGCCTTCCAAACTCAACTTGCTCACCTTCAGGTATGGGAAGGCTCACTCTACCTCAAGGTAGCCCATTCATTCACTATTTCAGGCCTGCCATGTGCTACCCTCACCCGTAACTGAATGTTCTGATAGAACCCTTACTTATTGTGGGGCTGCAATGGCCCTCTCTAACCTCCAACCTGTAGTCTTAATTCTAATCTTTCCAAGCCCAGAAACAAGTCCACTGACTTGCCAGACACACACGCACACACACATACATGCACACGTTATAGCCTTATAAAGGGCCTGGCTTTCAAATCTTTCCTTCTCCAAGCCCATCATTTCCCTCTTATAGACCCAGCCAGACTCTGACCACAGGTCCCTATTGGTTGCTTTGGTGACAGGCCTGTGGTCCCCGGGCCCGTCTGTTTCTACAGTGTCCCCTGCCCTCCCTGTATGCCCCCCTCACCTTCTTCAACACCACGAACTCATTCTCAGCAGCCGTGCGACGGTTAATTTCATCTTCATACCTGCAGCAAAGAAGGGAAGCATGGTGTTGGTGCAACTCTGCCTCTATCCCCTCATACCCAAGTGTGAAGGTCTGCCGTGCATCACCTTCACTCCCTCCTTAATGACACAGTAGCTCAGTTGGTAAAGAATCTCTGCAATGCAGGAGACCCTGGTTTGATTCCTGGGTCAGGAAGATCCAGTGGAGAAGGGATAGGCTACCCACTCCTGTACTCTTGGGCTTCCCTGGTGGCTCAGCTGGTAAAGAATCCACCTGCAACGTGGGAGACCTGGGTTCAATCCCTGGGTTGGGAAGATCCCCTGGAGAAGGGAACGGCTACCCACTCCAGTGTTCTGGCCTGGAGAATTCCATGGACTGTATAGTCTATGGGGTGGCAAAGAGTTGGACACAACTGAGCGACTTTCACTTTCATTTATGACGCAAAATGTCCTTGACTCATCCGTATGGCTATTCCTAGGACTTTGAGTCTTGGCAGGGGGTGGGGGGGGGGAGCAGGGAACATATGTGAATTAAAGGACGAGGCTGCATACCCTGGGAGTGAGAAGGCAGAGAACAGCCATGCTTATGGACCGCTTCATATGGCCCTGCTCCGTTACATGCCTCCTGAGCATTCTGAGCATTCGCTAATTTAATGTCCACAACAATCCTGTTAACAATTGCTGTGACTCACAGAAAGAGGAACAGAGGCACTGAGAGGCAAAGCACTCTGTGCAGTTATCAAGCTGCTAAGTGCAAAGCCCAGACCTGAAGGCTGGTCATCTGACGCTTGAGCTTAACCTGCTTAATCCCATTGGCTAAGGGTGAAGAAGGGGCCTGAAGAGGAGGAACCTTGTGGACTCGGGAAGAAGAACCAGGTCCCAAGTAGGTGGGGAGCCCCCATCCCTACTCTCACAGCCCCCCTCCCATCCTTCTTTCTCTCAAGGAGCCAGTCCCTTGTCCATAGAAGCACACCAGCAAAGCCAGGCACAGAGCAAGAGGGCAGCTGGGCGTGTTTACTGGAGGATTCAAAATAGGTGTCGGAAACTGAAACTCAGCAGTGCACACAAGCTTCTGGAGAACAACAGAAGCAATGTGGGGCAACTTCAGTGGGGAGCAGGATGCTCGGGCAGGCGAGGCCCTCCAGGAGCCCAGACCCCCAAAGCCCACTCCCCCTACCCCAGCCTCTAGAAGAGTTAGAAACATATCTGCAAGGCTGTCTGTCCATTCCTGCTGTGCCGCTGGGCCCAGAGGCCACACGGATGAGGGCTCCCTGGGCAGCCGCATCAGGACCCCTCCCCACATCCCCTTCCAGCTCCTCCGGAGCTCAGCCTGGGGCCCCAGGAAGGTGCTCTGGGGCTTTGGCTGGGGGGAGCATGTGTGCACACATGCAGGGCAGGGGAGGCCTGGACAACAGGGGCTCACAGGCTGTTCCAGGCCTCCCCTGCCCTGCACCTGTCTGGTTCCACCTGCTGTGTGATTAATCCTGTTGCCCTAGGGAAGCTGGGGGAGGGGAGAAGGGACGCTCCCTTCAGAGGCCTTTGTTTGTTCTACCTCCAGTCAGAGGAAGTGGCCCTGCTCCGGCTTAGTCATACACCCCCAGGCAGAGCGCAGAACTCACTCATTACCCATCCCCCACCCTGTGCCCACAGGGCAGGGATGCCCACTCAGCCTCTGGCTTTGGTTTCTATTCAGTGAGAACAGCGGGCACCTCAAAGCTCTGCCCTCAAAACCAGCCTCCACACTCCCTGCCTCTCCTCATAGCCTCCTTTCTGGTTCCTGCTCTGACCAGAACCCCCCATCCCCACCCCCACCCGAGCCTCTGCAACCTCGCCCATCGCTCACAGTGATCATCCTCTCTGCTTCTTTCCTCCTCAAGTTGGCTTCATGTATGTCTCCTCTTGGGAGTCAGGGGCCCCAAAGCAGGACCCAGCATTCCCAATGATCTACTCTGCAATCTCAATCAAGTCCCTGCAACTTGCTGGACTCTAATCCTCACAGGAACAAAATGGAGTTGTTCTAGAATAATCTGAGGGTCATACAAATTCTGACGCACATCTGTCATAGGATGCTTCTTGCCCTGCTGTCTCCTGGGCCCTGGTCAGGCTCCCAAAGGGAACAGTGGATCAGGAAAGGGTTGAGAGAGTTCTTTGGGAATAAGTCGGGAGAAAGGACCAGAATGACTTGGAAATGGCCCCCAGAGACAAAGAGAAGAAAGGGGAGGAGAGGCAGGGAATCTGTGAATCAAGACCTTCCCTCCCTTGAGGGAGTTATGGTACTGAGCAGCAGCACCCCTGACCTCTGACCCCAGAAGGATTATGAGGGGGTGAGCTGAGAGGGGCACATTAGCCCAGGGCACGAATCCCCACAGGTTGCACTGGGGGACCATACTTATTCTTGAAGTCTTCCACGACGTCCTGCATGTTCCGAAGCTCCACCTCCAGACGACCCCCATCCAGCTGCAGGGCCTCTAGCTGCTTGCGCAGGCCAGCAATCTGGGCCTCAAAGATGCCCGGGAGCCGGCTGCTCTTGGCAGACTTCTGCTCCTGCAGCAGCGCCCACTTGGTCTCCAGCAGCTTGTTCTGCTGCTCCAGAAACCGCACCTAGAAGGAGAAGGAGGAGGGCACTCAGGGAGGGCAGACTGTGCCACTCAGCGCAGTTGGGAGGGTCTCCCAATGCGCACCTGGCAGAGGCCGCATCCCCACTGGCTCTTCCCCCAAGCTGGGCCCCTAGCCCTTGGCCCTCTTCTCCAGGAAGCCCACCCTGAACAAGCCTCTCCTCCAGGACTCTCTGTCTCCAGTGTGTCCAGGGCTCAGATCACTGACATGTCCCAGTGCTTACGCTTTAGGGTCTCCTCCTTCCTCTGCTCCCCAGCACACCACAGGCGATGGTCTCCACCGCCCTCTCGGAAGGGCTGCCTCCCTCCCGTCTTCATCCAGAGCCTGACTGGGGCCCCCTCCCTTCAGGCTGGGACCTTAGCTCTTCCTCTCTCAATATCCTCCCTTCCCCTCTTCCCTCTTTGTCCAGCAAGGCCTCAGGACAGGATGCTAGAATCAAGCCAGTGTAAAAGGGGCCCTAAGAAGCACCAGTATGGCTGGCGGTGGGAAGCCAGCCTCCTCAAGACCAGCCACTCAGGCAGCAGGACCCGGGGGCTGCAGCTAACTAGCAGGGGGAGGAAGCCTGGCCTAGGGCTTCCTGTGGAGGCTGCCCCAGACCCTGAAGATGTGTGTGGCCTGAAGGGTGAAGGAAAGGAGGAGATGGGGGAACAGAGAAACAGAATTACACAGGCAGGAGAGGAAAAGCCTGCTCCATGCCCAGGGAGGAGGCCCTGGTCCTGCTCCAGGGAACTAGCCCTTAGCTCCTGGGTCCAGCCCCACAAGTCTGCACCCCCATCTCCAAGCCCCACTCTTTTGGGACCTGAACAACCGAGAAAAACACCTCCTAAATGGCCCTTCCCGGGGGCACTCGGTGCCCCCAATGGGCTCTCTCCAAGGGCAGGAAGAGCCTCACTTCCCACCACCAAACAGAGGGTTGGAAGACCAGGTAGGTGGGGCAGCCAGGGCTGGGAACCTCCCTCTCTCCAACCCTTTATTTCCAGCAACTGCTGGAGAGGACAGGTGGGAGGGTTCCCAACCTCCCCCATCTCCGACTCCACACAGCCCCCTTTCGGAGAAAAGGGCCCAGGGAAAGGAGTCCTGGCCCCCAGAGTCTGGAGCTCGAAAACTGGCTGTTAAAAGCGGCCCAAGAACTCCAGCTCACAGGACAGCCCCCGGCACACGTTCTGGGAGGAAAAAGCAGGTTGATTTGGGTAGCTTGCCGGAAGAGAGAGGCTGAGGTTGGCAAAACAGCCACAATATTCATGGGGAGGATTCAGTCCCCGATATGGGAGGAAACAGAGCCGGTACCAGCCCTGCCAGCGCCGGCTCACGTGTGGCACGGCGGGGCGGCGGCTGGGGCCTGGAGCCTGGCTCCTGGCAGTGAGGGAGCTCACCTTGTCGATGAAGGAGGCAAACTTGTTGTTGAGGGTCTTGATCTGCTCGCGCTCCTCCTGGCGCACCTGCTGGATGGAGGGGTCGATGTCCACCTGCAGCGGGGTCAGCAGGCTCTGATTGATGGTGACCGCGCGGATGCCGGTGCCCACGGGGGCCCCGTAGGATGAGCGCGCGGCCACTCGAGGCCGAGAGGCGCCCAAGCCATAGAGACTGCTGCTGCTGCCGAAGCCGCCGGGGCGCACCGAGCTCAAGCGCACCGGAGAGCCACGGCCCGGGAAGGCGGCGGAGCGCGAGCTGAAGACCTGGGAGCCGAAGTGGAGCGACATGCTGAGCTGGGTCTGGGTGGAACGAGCGGCTAGAGCCAGGGGGCTGAACTCGCTGACCTCCGGGCAACAGGGCCGCTTTTATCCGCTACGCGCGAGCGGATCGGCTTACACAGGTAGGGGCGGGGCTGGCCGCGCGCCACCTTTCTCTGCCCGCTTGCCCCTCCCGGGACCGCGCTTCCGCCCTCCGCGCGGTCCACCTGGCCGAGGCTTTCTGTCCCAGCCAGGGCCAGTCCAGACTGGGGAGGAGGGCTGTAGACCCCCAGACCCCTTGGTGCAGGCGAATGAAAAAAGCGGTGGAAGACAGCGGGCCCAACCCATCTGAGAGTCAACGGAGGCTTCCTGGAGGAGGCATAGGGAAGAGGTGAAGAATATCCAGATTTCTGACAGTAGAAAGATCAAGCGATAAAAGATTGAGCTAAGAGGTGAACAAAATGTTCTAATGCAGGAATCAGCCTCCCCACCGCTGTCCCTTCCCCAGGCTACTGAAAACCAGAAAATCATTCCCACCCAAGTTCATCTCCAACTTGAGAGATCAAGCAGCTCAGTTCTTGAGTCAGCTAACCCCGAGGTGGGCCCACCAGAGCTGGTTTCCCTGGCCACAGGCCCTCACACCGCATTTCTATACAGAGACTAGGCCAAGTGGAGCCGGACCCCAGTTCTTGCCCCTCTCCTCCCCACCCAGGAGCCATCTGAAGCCCAGAGGCCCCTGAAAATAGTTACCCTCGGCCTGCCCTTCCCCCAACTCCCAAATCACATTCCTGTCCACTTACTTCACTTGTCTCAGGAGAAGAAGGGGATACCTGTGTGTATTTGAGACACTTGGCGCTAGTGTTTTGTGCGTACATGCCTGCAGGTTCCTGGGCTTGGCTGTATACACGTTCTAGACATTTGTGTTTACACATGTGTTTGCATGATTGGGAATGAACTTATACAAATGGGAATCTATTTGGGGGGAGCAGGTGGATAGGTGCGTCTGTGGATACACACTTGCACACCTTTGTAAGCACATCTGTGCAATATGCTTATATTTGCACTCAGACACTCCTGCCTGTTCCCCACCCCTGCCGCTTTCCTGTTTAAAGGTCCCCAGCTCTCATCATCTCCCACAGCTGAAGCCACTACCAAACAATCCCCAGCAGCTTCAAACCCAGGATGAAGATGGGGATAAATGCGCTGGAACAAGGAACGCTGGACCAAGGAGCTAAGCGCTGGCCTCACCTCCTGGTCGCCAGCCACACGTGCCACACCCTCTGCATGGCTCTGCTAGAGGGGCAGCCAGAGAAGCTTCTCGAAAAGCCAACTGACAGGGCTGCCGTCCTCTTTAGGCCACTTCGAGCCTCACAGGCCAAGTCGTCACTTCAGACCAAGCCCTTGGGGGCATCCTGGGTGGAGGAGGGTGGGCATGGAATGCCCTTCCTGGTTTTCATTTCAATTAGACAAGGAGGACTAATCAGCAGCACCCCTGTCTCAGTGATCTCAGTGGAGACCAGGCCCCGTCCCCTCCTTCTCCTCCATAGTGGAGGTGGGACAGCTCAGGCCAAGGGATTCCCAAGGAGACCTTCAGTGTGTCTGCTGCAGGGTATGTGTGTGTGAGAGAGAGACACACACACTCACACACATACACACTCACATACATACATGCATATATACATACACGCACATACACATGCATACAAACCTTCCCCTACATGCACACCATGTCACAGACACATACACACACATACCATATCACTCACATGAGCACATGCACATCACGCACTCACACACACACACTCTAAAGTCCTTATCCCTCAGTGTTCATCCTCAGCTCTTTTCCCCACTGCCTCCCACCCCAGCCCCCTGGCCCTCCACTTCCTACACCCAACCGAGTTCCACAGCTGGCCCCTCCGCTCCCCCCTCCCAGGATCTGCCCTCTGGAGTCCACGCCCCACCCATGCCAGGAATTCCTCTCCCTATACCCCACACCCCCACTTCTTTCCTGGCCTGGGGAAGCTCTGGCTGGGCAATGCTGGTGACCCTGAGCAAGTCACAGCCCCGCCCTGGGCCGCAGCGTCTTCGCCAGAGGGGAAACCTGCAGATTCATGGGGAGAAGGAGCTGGGAGGACACCACAAGGAGAAAAGGCCTGTGGGCTTCTCAGGCCCAGGAGCAGCCTGGCTTCTGGCCACATTTCCCCATTCCAGACCCGCCCTGGACCCGCCGCTCAGCTCCCCGACTCCTCCCTCACGCGTTCTGGCTGCTCCAGCCCTCCCCAGCCTCCTCCTGTCCCTGCATTCCCAGGCCAGCACCGTGAGCCCGCTGGGTGCCCCGCTGCCCACACAGACACCTTCTGGAGGGCTTCACACGGAGCTATCGACCCTGAGAGGCCAAGGGCCAAAGTCCTGCCCCGCAAGAGTGCCCCGTCCAGGGGTTCCCACCAGCCGACCTGGTCTCCCATCAGCCGATGCCTCTGCTGGCCTCACAGAGACCCCCTTGGGAGATTCTGGGTAGAATCTCGAGCTGAATTAATTTCCAAAACCTTTACCAGTTGTTCCTCCCCACCCCAGAGGCCCGCTTCGTCTCTGTAGTGTTCTGTCACACACACACTCACACACACACACGGGCGCACACCATGCACATCAGCATCCACACACACACCTTGCACATCGCTTGTCCTCCCGCTGCCCACTTGACCTCCCCTGCACCTCTGGGCCCAGCTGTGAACAAGCAAGCTCCCCCAGGTCCACAGTCCTGCCTGGCTTCACCAAACCTGCCCAGAAACCGCAGTCCCACAGCCCTCAAAGCTGGAACAGACTGGATCTCTGTGAGAAGTGGAGTAGACATTCTTTCTGGCTCCATTACTCATTGTCCATCCCCTCCAAATACCTCCTTAGATTCCTAAAGAAAACAAATGTTTAAGGCATAATTTGTTTTCATTATCTTGGAATTCCAATTATTGCAATCATAACAAAAGCCATTTAACATTTCCACATGCAATGTAATATTTAAAAATAAAGCCAAAACAATTTTTTAAAATAAAGTCAGTTGACAAAACACATATATGGCAGCCAGCTTTCCAAAAGAGACAAATCCATAAGGAAAAGAAAAGTGGGCAACGAGTGCGTATCGTATCAGCCAGTGCTTACCTCGTACTTACTTTATCTGCGCCCAACTCTGTTCCAAGCACTTTGCATAGTGTATGTTATTATCTCATTTTAAGAGAAGTAAAGGGAATGAATTTGAGTAAATGGCCCATGGTCACACAGCTAGTATGCACAAAAGCCAGGATTTGAACTTTGGCAGTTTGTAGACAAATCCATAAGGAAAAGAAAAGTGGGCAACGAGCGCGTATCGTATCAGCCAGTGCTTACCTCGTACTTACTTTATCTGCGCCCAACTCTGTTCCAAGCACTTTGCATAGTGTATGTTATTATCTCATTTTAAGAGAAGTAAAGGGAATGAATTTGAGTAAATGGCCCATGGTCACACAGCTAGTATGCACAAAAGCCAGGATTTGAACTTTGGCAGTTTGAACTGCTGGATTACTTCTAAAAAAAGAAGAGAAAAAAAACAAAATCAAATATTAAATATGAAAAAAAAAAGTTCAACTTCACTCAAATTAAAAAAACACAACTAGAATAGCAATAAAAAGACACTTGTACCTGTCGGGTTATCAAATGACTCAATCATTTGCTAACAGTGTTAGGGAGCGTGTGGGTAGCAAAGTCTTGTTCTTTATCAGCGCATCCTCTTTAGGTGTCATCTACGGTGCATCCTCTCTAGAGGGTAAGTTAGCGACAGCTATCAGAATTAAAGGCGTTGCCGTTACCTCCATAACCAAAAGTAATGAAATGAATATGCTTGTCCTTGGCCAAGCACGTTCACTGCCAGGAACTTATCCTACAGATGTTCTCACCAAAAGTGCACACACACACACACACACACACACACACACGGTCTCTGTTGCCATTATTTTATATCAGCGAGACACAGGGAACAATATAAATGCCCATCAGTTGGATCTGGTTCAATGCATTGAGCTGCACACATTCAGAGAAACGCTATCTATTGAAAAGAATAAAAGCCTTTGCACACGGATTGAAATTTTAATCACGGATTTTTTTTTTTTTAAACCTCTCAGGAGGCTCATACCATCAGCTATACCACATCCACCCTCTACCCTGTGGCTGGTCCCAGCGGGCCCCACAGTCACCTCCTGATCCCCTGGCCACTCCCTCACATGCACCAGTGACTCTGGATCCTGGTTCTGGGTGCTCCTCTCCCCTCCCGCCACAAACCTCATCTCCAGGCATATGACCCACTCAGTGTCTTAGCCTGATCCAGGCTCCCCAGTTCCAGTGCCTTCCGTGTCCATCCTTTTTCTCTTGTCTCTGCCTGTGTCCGCTCTCAAGACCCCAAGCTGCTCCATCTCTGAAACCTCACACTCTGACCTCACACTACAGGGCCGTTCAGAACTCTGCCACTGTCAGCAGGTGGACCCTTCAGCCACAGCAGCATTTCCAGTCCTGAATCCAGTTATTCCATTTTCTACCCCCTAACCTCCTTCAGTGGACAAGGCAGTGGCACCCCACTCCAGTACTCTTGCCTGGAAAATCCCATGGATGGAGGAGCCTGGTGGGCTGCAGTCCATGGGGTCGCTAAGAGTCAGGCACGACTGAGCAACTTCCCTTTCCCTTTTCCCTTTCATGCATTGGAGAGGGAAATGGCACCCCGACTGAGTGACTTCACTTTCCCTTTTCCCTTTCATGCATTGGAGAGGGAAATGGCACCCCGACTGAGCGACTTCACTTTCCCTTTTCCCTTTCATGCATTGGAGAGGGAAATGGCACCCCACTCCAGTGTTCTTGCCTGGAGAATCCCAGGGACGGGGAAGCCTGGTGGGCTGCCGTCTATGGGGTCACACAGAGTTGGACACGACTGAAGCGACTTAGCAGCAGCACCGGCAACCTCCTTTAGGGGATTCCCTGGTGGCTCAGATGGTACCGAATCTGCCTGGAATGTGGAAGACCCAGGTTCGGTCCCTGGGTCAGAAAGATCCCTGGAGAAAAGGAATGGTTACCCACTCCAGTATTCTTGCCTGGAGAATTCCATGGACAGAGGAGCCTGGCGGGCTGCAGTCCATGGGGTTGCAAAGAGTCGGACACGACTGACTCACTTTCTCCATCACTGGGTCAGTCTGTACCTTGGATGTGTGCCCACCTCTCCCTGGCTGGAAGCTCTTCTTTGCAAAGCTTTCCCCAGTTCCCAAAATGGGACTGCAAGTGTTGAGAGCCGAGACAAGACGGAGCAGACTGATACAGCAGAATCATCTTGGTAGGTAACGCTTGTCAAACCACCGGTGACCAATTCCAAGGTGACCATCTGAGCTGACTGTACTATTTCTGCATGTAACCCCCTCACTCTGTCAATAAAAGCTCTTGCTCCATAATTGTGGGGGAGCGAGGAGGAAGTCAGCCTTTAGACTGGCGTCTGCCCTCCCCACCCCCAGGTTGCGGGCATCCAAAATAAAGCAAACTTTTGTTTCCACCCACCTGACTTCTTTATTGGCTTTTGAGTGGCAAGAAGCTGGACCCCCACTTTCAGTAACAGGAGAGATCATCTTCACTGTGTGCGCGACCTGTAGAGCATGGGACTGCACAGACACCTGTGGGCTTTAGGCGTGGCTCCCATGGGCCTTGGGCAAGTCACTTCTCTCATTCCTTTATTTGCTGATATAGACATTTAGAGAATGTTGGCTCTGTGTAGCAATGCAGTATTTACGGGGTGAGAAATGAGTCTCAGAGAGGGTAAAGTGACTCACACAAAGATAGATGGCTCACAAAAATGGTAGAGATGCAACAAAAATCCAGGCACCCTAACTTCTAGGTTAAGAAGATCTGGGCTAGAGATCTCCCTAGCAAGCCACCCCTCTAGTAGCTTCCGATCTGGGGTCACCTAAGTCTCATCAGAGTCCGATTTTCTAGCCTCGAGAACACTGAATCCCCCAGAGGGCCACCAGGTCACCTCCTTCTGCAGCAAGCGAGAACAGGTAAGTACACAGGCGGCCACCTGCGTCTATAGCGTATAGTCTTCACTTTCCACCCTGGGGCCTCAAGAGTCATCCACATGCCACTCCCTAGCCCTTTCCTTGACCAAAACTCCTTAGTCATCTGTAGAAAATGAACAGTTATGCTGAGAAAGAAAAGGCGAATCAAGGGGACTTCCCTGGAGGTCCAGTGGCTAAGACTTCGAGCTCCCGATGCAGGGGCCTGCATGCACGCCATGATGAAGATCGGATCAAAGATCCTCTGTGCCGCAACTAAGATCTGGCACAGCCTAATTAATTAGTTAATAATAAATAAAAATAAGTATTAGAAAAGGGTGAATCAGGACAGAACAGTTTCCTCCAAAAACATTGCAGATGGTATCTCCTTGCACCTTTGATCGCTGTTAACTTTTCAGAGTTTCTTACTTCATTGTCTTTAATTATAAAGGCTGTTAATCACTACATCCTACTTGTTAAAAACAACTCAAAACCTCAAGTAGCACATAGAGAGAAAGATGAACGTCCTCTCTTCACGTCCCTAAATCTCACTCCCTGACCTGTCCGTGTACGTCCCTACCGTGTCCTTCCAGTTTTTTTCTTTTTTAAATTCGTTTTTCTCCTCCCTGGTGTTTGGGATTTTTTCCTGTGTATCTCAAGTTTATTGGTAATTAGATTTCAATTTATATTTTAGTATCTCTTTATTTTTTAATTAATTAGTTGATCATATTTATTTTTGGCTGCACTGAGTCTTCGTTGCTGCATGTAGGGTTTCTTTAGTTGCAGTCTGCAGGTGTCTAATTGAGGTGGCTTCTCTTGTTGCAGGGCACAGACTCTAGGGCACACAGGCTTCAGTATTTGTGGCCCATGGTCTCCAGAGCACAGGCTCAGTAGTTGTGGCATGTGGGCTTAGATGTCCCATGGCATGTGGAATCTTCCTGGACCAGGGATCCAACCCACGTCCCCCACATTGGCAGGCGGACCGCCAACCATTGGACCACCAGGGAAGTCCAAGATTTCAATCTATATTTGAACCCATACTTCGCTATCAGCATGCCAAAATCATGTCGTCATATGATAGCCTCCGCTCAGTGCAGACTGTTGTGCTTTCTATCTCCCCGTCTTCATCCCCTCTTTCCTCTCAACTCCATCAGTCTCTCCATCCCATATCCTGGGCTTGGTTAAAAATAATCTGACATTTTAATTTCAACCTACTAGTGAGGATTTTCCCTCTGTCTTCTATTTCAAAGATCTTTTCTGGTTTATAGCATAGTTAACAGTCAGTTTATCATCATCCATTTATTTGCTAGATTTTACTAGATTCGTTACTCTCCGCTGCTTGACATGCTCTTTGTCTTCTCTTGAGATGTCTCTGTTTTCACTCAAATTTAACTTTCATTTGTCTTAACTACCTTCTTGATTAGGTTCCTGAGAAATGGATCATGGATCTTGCAGATCTGAAAATATCTGCCTTCTGTTCTCACACTTAAACACCATTTTGGCTAAGATTCCTTTCCCCTGGAAGCCGGGAGTCTTTTCCAAGGCCCTGGGGCTTGCCAAGTTGCAGGTGATAACTTCAGTGCCAGTACAATTCTCTTTGCTTTGCAGATTACCTGTTTTTGTTGTGAATTGTTGGATTGTTTTTATGTCTGGAGATTTTCAGGATTTTCATTCTTTTTTTTAAGTTCTGAAATTTCACTAGGGTCTAGGGTTCTAACAACTCAGAGAATTCGAATCTTCTGACGTATCTCCTCTGGGATCCAACAAGAAACCAAACTACAGTGGGTACTTTTTAGTATCTAGCCCTTTTGCTCAACATAAATTTTTTGAGATTCGTCCATGCTATTGCATGGATAAATCTTCATTTCTTTTTATTGCTGAGTAGCATTACATCATGGTGAGGAATCCACCTGCCAATGCAGGAGATACAGGAGACACAGGTTTGATCCCTGGGTCGGGAAGATCCCCTGGTGGAAGAAATGGCAATCCACTCCTGTAGTTTTGCCTAGAAAATCCCATGGACAGAGAAGCCCAGTGGGCGACAATCCATAGTGTTGCAGAGTCTGACACAACCAAGCATGTGCACACAAAGTATTATATCATACGAATATAGCACAATCCATAATTTTTATGGACATATGAGTTCTTCCCAATTTGGGGTTATTTTGAATATCTGATACGAACACTTGTATATACATTTTTATGAACATACATTTTCATTTCTGTTGGGTGAATAAATACTTGCTGCTGCTGCTGCTATTGCTGCTAAGTCATGTCCAACTCTGTGCAACCCCATAGACGGCAGCCCACCAGACTCTCCCGTTCCTGGGATTCTCCAGGCAAGAACACTGGAGTGGGTTGCCATTTCCTTCTCCAATGCATGAAAGTGAAAACTGAAAGTGAAATCACTCAGTCGTGTCCAACTCTTAGCGACCCCATGGACTGCAGCCTACCAGGCTTCTCCATCCATGGGATTTTCCAGGCAAGAGCACTGTAGTGGGGTGTCATTGCCTTCTCCAGAATAAATACCTAGAAGTCGAATTAGTGGATCATAAGTAAATTGATGTTTAACTTTATAAGAAACTGCAATGTGGTTTTCCAAAGTGGTTATGCAATTTTACTTTTCTACCAGCAACACATGAACATTCTAGTTGCTCCACATATTCACTAATACTTGATAGTATCACTAATTGTAGTGATACTGGGGTTTGGTGGGTCTAATGGGGGTTTTAACTTGATTTCCCTAATAACTGTAACACAAAACATTTTCATGTGCTTATCGGCCATTCATGCAGCTTATTCTGTGATGTGTATGATCAAATATTTTACCCATTCTTAAACTGAGCTACTTGTTTTCAGCAGGTAAAGAATCTGCTTGCAATGCAGGAAACATGGGAGACAGTTTCAATCACTGGGTTGGGAGGACTCCCTGGAGAAGGAAATGGCAACCCACTCCAATATTCTTGCCTGGGAAATCCCATGGACAGAGGTGCCTAGAGGGCTACAGTCCATGGGGTCGCAAAGAGTAGGACATGACTGAGCAACTAAGCACACACACACGTTTGTCTTATTGAATTGTACTAATGAGGGTTCTTTCTGTATCTTACATTCAAGCCCACAGTCAAATAAGTGGATTATGGATCGTTTATATTTGCAAGGATGACCTGACTTTTAATTTTCTTAATGCATCTTTTGAAAAACAGAAAGTTTTATTTTTAGGAAATCTAATTTATCAAATGTTTTCCTTTATGATTCATGCTTCTTGTGTCTTATCAAAGAATTCTCTCTCTCTACTCCAAGACTGTAAAGATTTTCTCTTATGTTTTCTTTAGAAAGCTTTTATGATAATGTTTATGATCCATTTATACTTCATTCTTGTGTAATGCATTGAGCTCCTTTTTCTCTAACAGATACCCAGTTCTTTTAGGACCATTTGTTGAAAAGACTATTCTTTCTCCAATGAATTGCCTTCTTGTCTTTGTCAAACATCAATTGACCATACATGTATGGGCCGGTTTTTAGATTCTGTTTCATTCCATTGGTCTGTGTGTCTATCCATTTGCCAATATCATACTGTCTTAATTACTGTGGCTTTATATTAAGTCTTGGAATTTGGTAGCACAAGTCCCCCAGTATTAAGCTCAGTATTAAGGGTAAGTTTAGGGTAGTCTTTACTATAGACTGACTAGTTTAGGCTTTCGACTAGTGTGTGATGCTCCTGGGGTCTCCACTGAGTGCCCAGGGTGCTTATTAAGGATTCTCCTCTCTGACTGGTTGTAACTTGAATGGATTCTGAAAATTGTTCAACTTACAACTCCCCAGTCATTCTTTGCCTAATCTCATGGATCATCACTCTACACATACAAGACTGGTTACTCAACCATGTACTCAAGGAGAATTCCTGCAGATTTCTGAGGCTCTCCCTCTGTAGATCCCTTCTGCTTTCTCCCAGCTGCCTTAACAGTCAACTTTCTTGGGTCTAAGACAGTGTATTTAAAAGACCTAGAGTTCCCCTGCTGTGTGCCTCCTTTACTACTCACACAGACACTTCATTATTGATCATCCTGGTGGCCAAATGTGTGGGCAGTTTTCCCCACACTAAGCAATTCTGCAACACCATCGGGGTCCTACAGTCTAACTCAGTTCTGACACTTAATCCACCTAGAGACAGGATCAGGTCCTATAGATCAAGGACTCAGTCCCACAAAACTGCCCCCTCCTTCACTCCAGGTTGTCAGGTATGCTTCTGATTGATTGGCTATAAATCTGAGGTTCCCACAACTCCATCCTCAGGTTCTATCAGTTTACTAGAGTGACACACAGAACTTAGGGAAACACTTATTTATACTAACCTGTTTATTAAAGAATGTGATAAAAATATATATATAGTAGACAGCCAGATGAAGAAACACATGGGGTGAGGTGTGGGTAGGTCCCATGAGCAGAAACTTCTGTCCCCATGAAGTTAGATTGCGTGACCTTCCCCAGCTCCATCCATGGATGTTTTCTGCAATTTGGAAGCTTCCCAAACACCCTTCTCTTGGGATGTTATGCAGACTTCTTCACATCAATTCAGTTCAGTTCAGTCACTCAGGCATGTCCAACTCTTTGTGACCCTATGGACCGCAGCACATCAGGCCTCCCTTGTCCACCACCAACTCCGGGAGCTTGCTCAAACTCATGTCCATCAAGTTGGTGATGCCATCCAACCATCTCATCCTCTGTTGTCCCCTNAGTTCAGTCACTCAGGCATGTCCAACTCTTTGTGACCCTATGGACCGCAGCACATCAGGCCTCCCTTGTCCACCACCAACTCCGGGAGCTTGCTCAAACTCATGTCCATCAAGTTGGTGATGCCATCCAACCATCTCATCCTCTGTTGTCCCCTTCTCCTCCTGCCTCAATCTTTCCCAGCATCACAGTCTTTTCTAATGAGTCAGTTCTCTGCATCAGGTGGCCAAAGTATTAGACTTCACACAGGCATGATCAATTATTAATTCCATTTCCAGCCCTTCTTCCCTTTCTGGAAAATGAGGGGTGGAAACAAAAGTTTCAAGCTTCTAAACACGGCTTGGCATCCAGGAGCTCACCCAGAGTCTCCTCAAAAGAACAAAAAATGCTTCTGCTGCTCTTATCACCTGGGAATTTACAAGGGCTTTGGGAGCCCTGTGTCAGAGACAGAGCCAAAGGCCAGACTTTACACCAAAAGGTGCTCCCAAGGCTCCTATCACTTAGGGAATTGCAAGGGTTTTAGGAGCTCTGTGCTGGGAATGGGAGGTTAAGGGCAGAGACCTATATATATGCATTTTCAAAACAACCAACTGTGTTTGTATTCAAAGAAACAAACTTCACTGCAGTTTTTGTGGGTTTCAGAGGGAAACAGAGGTAAAGACATGTGTTCAATCTGCCATATTTATTTCTTTACATGATGACTTCCCAAGTGGACAGTGGGACCTGCCAGGGTAAGGACTAGTAACTCTATATCCATTTTCCCAGTGTCTAGCCCAGGATCTGACTCTCACTGTTGTGGTTGAGTTGCTCAGGTTTTTGCGACCCCATGGACTGTAGCCAGCCATGCTCCTCTCTCCATGGGACTTCCCAGGCAAAAGTACTGGAGTGGGTTGCCACTTCCTTCTCCAAGGGATCTTCCAAACCCAGGGATCGAGCCTGTGTCTCTTGTACCTCCTCCACAGGCAGGTGGATTCTTTACCACTGAGCCACCAGGGAAGCCCCCCAACCCTCATTAGGTACTCACTAATGTTAGTTGAATAGAGTTCAAATGAAAGTTGTTCTTTGGCCATTTAATACATCAAACAGATGAAATATTTGTGTGAATTTATGAAGACAATTTAAAATAGATTCTCATCTCCAGGAAATGCCTTAACTCCATGGAACATATAGCAGCCAAACATTCTAAACTGGAATTTCTCCAGCCAGCAATTCCTCAATGCAGCTAGACACTTCTTATTTGAAACTTGTCAAGAGAGAGCAAGAATGTTCCGGAAGGGGCCACTTTCTTTCAGCCAACACTATAGCTCCCACAGTCCCACTGGCCGGAGAACTCTCTCTTCCTCATACCTCTGTGTACACAGACTTTAAAAGAAATCACGTAGGCACAGCAAGGGCCGCTGAGCTTCAGGAGCTCAAGACCTGCCATTTGTCAGTCAGGTTCCAAGAGGGAGAAAAGGGTCACACTAGTTTTTTGAATAGAAAGAATTCTGAAAGAAATCTGAAAACCTATACAGAAAGAATTTAATGTAAAGAACTGTTAACTAAATGTAGAGTTGTTAACTGGGAGATTGAAAAAGTGCCCTAAGATATCACGGAACCGGCACTGACAGGTGTAACTAGGGATGAAGGAACAAAGGAATGAGGTTAGAGGTGTTGAAACTCAGAACCTTAGAAGAGGGGCCCCTGGAACAAAGAACTCGGGAGGAGGCGCTGCTTGCCTGGCACTGGTACCTCTAGTAGGAGGCACAATGAAGCTTATTGATTCTTCAAGCGTTGGGAAAACTGCCAACTAGATTCAGCTACAACTACAGGAAGACAGAGCTGCTGTCAGCATGAAGGCACATTACTAGGGCATTGCGTGCGGACCGGAAACCCACAGAATGCACCGTGCAGTCTCCCTCTGGCGCCCCCTACTGGCAGATTCTAACAGAGCGAGCTTGAAAAACCAGGTCTTGACTGCACATTGGAGCTAAA
>SJYX01020266.1:138494-151717 GCA_006410675.1 Oreotragus oreotragus
TTCATTGGAAGGACTGATGTTGAAGCTGAAACTCCAATACTTTGGCCACCTGATGCAAAGAACTGACTCATTGGAAAAGACTCTGATGCTGGGAAAGATTGAAGGCAGGAGGAGAAGGGGACGACAGAGGATGAGATGGTTGGATGGCATCACTGATGTGATCGATATGAGTTTGAGTAGGCTCTGGGAGTTGGTGATGGACAGGGAAGCTTGGCATGCTGCAGTCCATAGGGTCACAAAGAGTCGGACGCAACTGAACAACTGAACTGAACTGGTTATACCCATCAACTGGGAATCCCATTTAGCCCACACCACATTTTCCTGAGCTGACTAAACCAACTCATCGTTTTGGCATTTGCCCACATATCACCCCCTCGGTCTTAGGCACAATGACCAAGTCCCTAAATCAATCAACTTAGCCATGGGTTGAATGAATTGAGGTGCCTTGCTGTTGGCTTTCTCACTGAGTTGTGCAATAAAAATATCTTTGTTGTTTCCATTCCTGCCATCAGTCCTGGTAAACAGCAGATACACCTTAAATGCTCCTTGAATAAAAACAAACTTGTATTCAAATATACACTAATTAAATCAAGTAAGGGGTTTTTTTTGCCTATTAAATTATAGGCTCTCTTTTTAAAATGATAATATGTCAGTGTCATTTCAGTGTGGCATTCAAATTAGGTCAAACCTTTAGAAAATAATTAGTGGAAAAAAAATATCCATGAAGATGTTCATTAAGGCAGTGTGTGTGGGGAAGGGGAGGGGGGAGAGAAGATGAGGAAAGAGGAAGATGGAGGAGAAGGGAGGAGAGGGGGGGAGCCAGCCAGCAGCTCACATATCCTATAAAATGGAAGCAGTTGTGTAAGTTATGAAAGAATTTCTCATTAGTACACACCAGCATTTAACATTCGGGGAAGGCAATGGCACCCCACCCCAGTACTCTTGCCTGGAAAATCCAATGGATGGAGTAGCCTGGTGGGCTGCAGTCCATGGGGTCGCTAACAGTCAGACAGACTGAGCGACTTCACTTTCACTTTTCTCTTTAATGCATTGGAGAAGGAAATGACAACCCACTCCAGTATTCTTGCCTGGAGAATCCCAGGGACGGGGGAGCCTGGTGGGCTGCCGTCTATGGGGTCACACAGAGTCGGACACGACTGAAGCGACTTAGCAGCAGCAGCATTTAACATTAGAGTTATGAAACTAGTGTTGTACTATGTAAAATATATTTATTTATTTATTTATTTATTTATCTTCAGAGAGGTTGGTAGCGAACAAGACTGAAGTCAGAGCTACCTGGTTTCCAGTCCTAGCTCAATCACTTACTAGAAGTGTAACTTTTAACAGTCTCCCTGAGCCTCAGTTTATCTCCAACATCAGGAAAATATCTACTTTGCAGATACAGTAAGGATTAAAGAGGAAACAACATATACAGAGCCTGGCACACACTACATATTTCATAAGTAGTAAGTGTTTTTATTATTGCCTTAGGTAAACATGCAGCTGAAAGGTGTAGCAACATTAAAGCTGTAATTACATGTAAGGGAAAACAGGTGCATGTAGGGGAGAAACTGAAAGGAAATGCACTGACATACTACATAATGGCTGTATTTGAGTGGTAAAATTATGGATGACTTTTTTTCTGTCTTCCAAATATTCACCATGCAGTCTGTAACATTTACAACGGCAAAACAAGAATCATTTTGAAGGGCAAGTTTTGAGAAAAATCTCCCAAAGATCAGGAAATGTAATGATTCATTGGTCAGTGAAAAGTCCAAAATGTTGCTTACTTGCCTGTATAATTCAATCCCAGTGCTGTAAGATGGGTCCAAAGGAAGCAGGCATACATGCCAGAGAGCAGTCGGGATGGGCAGGGGACGGGGGTGGGGGGTGCTTGTCTCTGCACAGAAGAGGGCATCCTTGCTGGGGGCAGTGGCTATAAGAGATGACGGAAGTGTGAAAACTAAAATGACCTAGGGGGTGTGTTGGGATTGATATTCAAGGTATAAATATGGACTCATGGCCTTCAAATTAGTCAGATAAATTAAAAACATAGATTTAAGTTGTGTTCAAATGAATGTTGCTGTTGCTCAAGTCGCCAAGTCGTGTCCGACTCTTTGCGACCCCATGGACTGCAGCTCCCTGTCCCTCACCATCTCCTGGAGTTTGCCCAAGTTCGTATCCACTGAATTGGTGATGCCATCCAACCATCTCATCCTCTGTCACCCTCTTCTGTTTCTGCCTTCAATCTTCCCAGCATCAGGGTCTTTTCCAATGAGTCAGCTTTTCGCATCAGACGGCCAATGGACAAAGAATTGAAGCGTGCACACACACACACACACATACATATATATTCCTTACCTCTGTTCACTGATGCCTTAGATTCAATAAACTGTTGTTTATTCAATAAATATATGTTTATTTTTAAATTTTAATTGTGTCTAGTGGGAGTCTTTAATGAATTTGTTGCAATATTGCTTCTGTTTTATGCTTTGGTTTTTTGACCATGAGGTACACACACACACACACATACATATATATTCCTTACCTCTGTTCACTGATGCCTTAGATTCAATAAACTGTTGTTTATTCAATAAATATATGTTTATTTTTAAATTTTAATTGTGTCTAGTGGGAGTCTTTAATGAATTTGTTGCAATATTGCTTCTGTTTTATGCTTTGGTTTTTTGACCATGAGGCTTATATGATCTTAGCTCCCTGACTAGGGATTGAATCCCTGCCACATGCATTGGAAGGCAAAGTCTTAAACCCTCGAGCACCAGGGAAATCCCATATATTTCCATTAAAAGTTTCATTATGTCCATGCTGTTCACCATCTGAACAGGTTTCGTAGTCACCCCGTCCAGAAGATTAAAGCTTGAAGGTAACATTCTGTTCCTGGCTAAAGAGTTGGAAAATCACTGGCAACATTTCAAAAGCTATGAGCATACCCAGTGCAAGATCTTGGTTTCTACACCATTCTCCACCAAAAGAAGCTACGTTGCCTTGGAGAAATGACAAGTTCCAGGGCTGAGACAGATAAATCACAAGATGAGTCAGGACTACCTTGTTCCAGAAATTTGGGAAGTGCTTAAAGAATGGAGAGACTATATCAAAAGGACACAGAAGCCACCTTGAAGGGGTTCCCACCGGCCAAAGCTGAGATAATCTGAGCCTCAAAATAAAGAAAAAATAAAATAGGAATCGCTGAGTCTACTCTAACATAAATAAATGAATGGATGGATGAATAAATATGAAGAAGAGAAGGTTTATTTCCCATACAGATGATGCCAACTAATAAATGTAGAAGTAATCCTGAATTTGGCAATCAGTATAGTAAGAAGCCAAGAAATAGCAGCGGTCCTAGTGGGAGGAAATTTGGTAGGGATCAGGATACTTAAATAGTCCCAAAGTGTCTCTCCACAAGGTACATTTTATTTACAAAGAAAAAAAAAGGTACTTTAGAGTGGAGAAACCTGGCCAACTACTATCAAGTTAACATCATCAATAATGGGACAAATCGAAATCATACACTGCCTTACAGGATACACACAACATCCCTTCTGTGGTACTCCTGCCCATAATGCATACTCACGAGGAAACACCAGACAAATCCAACTCATGGGTCATTCTACAAGATAACTGGCTTATTATAATCCTCAAAAGTGTCAAGGTCATGAAAATCAAGACCGAGAAACTGTTCCAGGTTAAAAGGGATTAAGAAGATGTGATGACCAAATGCAGTTAACGCTGGATGCTTTCCCTACAGAAGATATTACTGAGACAACTGGTAGAGTCTGAGACCCCCTCAGATTGGGGTCTGATGATTAGGTGGCAGGAATGTATCAACACTAATCTCCTGGTTGTGATGGCTCTAACGTGGTTGAGTGAGAAAGAATGTCTTTGTAAGAAATACACATTAAATATTTGAGTGGTAAAGGAGCATCAGGTCAGCAATTCACTCTCAAACGGTTCAGAAAAAAAAGTTCTTTGTACTATCCTTGCCACTTTTCCCTAAGTTAGAGATGATTCAGAGGAAAATTAAGTTCAAAAAGTTTATTTCAGCTGTGGCCAAAAGCCCTGCCTCTTTATCTTACTAAAAGCAAAGGCTGCAGCCAGTTCGTTCAGCCAAACCTGTTTGTCTTGATGGTTGGGGACAGACTACCAGGCATGGGTTGGGCAAACAGCTCAAGGGATCAGACCAGAGGCTGGGAGGGCTGGGGCGGCAGCTTCAGCCATGCCTTATGTGTCCCATGCATCTTTCAGTGTTATTCCAGGGCACCCTCAGGCCCAGGCCAGAGCCCTGAGACCCATGACAGGTCAGTTACCTGCCATGCACTGAAAAACAAGTCCCCTATAATTCTAGGAATCTTAAACTCTGCTTTAGAGAATATTTTGGTTGTCTGTTTCAATCACCCCTTGATTTCTATTCCTGATGCCCAGAGGCATAAATGCAACTGGTAGAGAGGAGGAGCCCTACAAGAAAGGAATCCAATAAACTTACTTACAAAAAAAAAATAGAGAGAGAGTCACAGAAATAGAAAAGAAACCTATGGTTACCAGGGGAGAATAGGGGGAGGAATAAATTGTGAGACTGGGATTAGCGTACATACATCACTATACATAAAATAGATAACTAATAAGTGCTTACTGTATAGCACAGGAAACTCTTCAGGAGTCTGTAAGGACTTTTGTGAGAAAAGAATCTTAAAAAAATAAGATGCATGTGTATAACTGATTCACTCACTTTGTTGTACACTTGAAACTAACACAACATTGTACATCCACTATACTCCAAGAGAAAAAAGAAGAAAGAAAGGAATCCAAAGTGAAGAAATGATGCTGGCCTGGAAAGAATGCTTGCAACAGTTAACAAACCATATGAAAGACCAAATCCCAAATAAAACGATGCTTACAACATGTGCAGGCAAAGAGAACAAGGATTCCTGTCTGTGCTTTTCTCCCATCCTTGAGGGGTACAACAGCCAGCACACAAGTTTTTCTAACCACAACATGGTGACTTCTTTCTAGAATTTATTTTTAAAGAACTGGCTTTCCCTTAGTTTGCAATTCTAGGTTCTAATTAGCAGCACGTTATTAAACACATTACTTTGAGAAAAACTAGATAATATTCTTTTAAAGAGGTTTGTAATCACCCTTTTCAATTATTTATAGAAAAATGTTGCATCATATCTGAGAAAGTGTTAGCTGCTCAGTTGTGTCTGACTCTTTTGCGACCCCCAAGGACTCTAGCCCACCAGGCTCCTCTGTCCTTGAGATTCTCCAGGCAAGAATACTGGAGTGAGTTGCCATTCCCTTCTCCAAGGATCTTCCCAACCCAGGGATCGAACCCAGGTCTCCTGCATTCTTTACCATCTGAGCCACCAGGGAAGCCCAATATCTGAGAAAGATGACTTAATTGTTATACAGGCTCTTCTGTCTAATCTTCTCTTCACAATACTCTTAAATATGTAAGCTATGTGTATGACTAGGTTACAATCTCACTAATTTTATATTAGTAAATGAGAAATAATGAATTCCTTACTACTTGTGCCTCTCATTATATTTTTCAAGGAAACTAATTTCTTTGGGTGTCATATTTAGCAGTTTCACCCAAGATGCCAAAAAAAAAAAAAATCTAGCAAGTTCTACAAAATTCTATAAAATCTGACTGATAAATAAGATAACCCTTCCTATTTGTCATGAAGCCTTCTGAGTAGAGATCTTCTAAAGGAAATAAAATTCAAAGTAGATGTGGATGAAACTAACCTTTATGTGGAACATCTGCTCTGTTCTAATCAATGGAAATTCATCCAAGGATTCTATTTTATAGTATCTTTCCCCACTGCCCCATGGACACATTCACAGCATAAACTTACCCTGTTGGAACCATTATGCTTTTTTACAGTGAAATAAATTGCAAAGTAGTGCCCAGGAGTATTAACAGTACAACTCACCCCGGGAGATAAAGCCATTGCCAAAGGCATTCAGAACTCCTGGCTCCTCTAGTCCTAGAAATCGCCACCCCCTCCTCAATTTTCACCCGTCACACTGGCAAATGACCAGGTGTAAGAGTAAGGGTAATGAAAGCAATTTATTCTGGTACCCTTGCCAAGCTGCTATTGAATCACCTGTGCCCTGTTAAAGGATTTGCCTACTGGAAAGCCCTAAGACTCAACGCATCCTATTTCCTGCCCTTATGAACACTCATAAACTATATTCAGCTCAGCCCATAAGCTGCCACATGGAGGTACCTGCACAATGAATTCAGCATAGCCACCTATGTGACATCCAGAAAATTCTAGGACTCCATGCTTGCATGCCAAAGAGGATAAAGATGAGAGAAGTCACAGAAAGGGAGAAATGCCTTTTGCTGCTATAGTTTAAAAGGAACACTGAAAATTACAGATAATAATTTTCTTAAGAGGCGAGAGGCCTGTTTTCCCCCTTGGCTTGCCAACGTGAAATGCTTTTTACTAAAGGGGCAAGGTTTTCATGACTTCTTTTTTTATTGGCATTGTTTTTCTAAAAGCTTTTTAAAACTAATTTTAAAACTTTGTGGCTGCATTGCCTGGCATGTAGAATCTTGGTTCCCTGACGAGGGATCAAAAGTGTGGCCCCCTGCATTGGAAGCAAGGAGTCTTAACTATTGGGCCGCCAGAAAAGTCCCTAGGTTCATCTTTAAATTGTTCAAATATATGTGTCTTCTTGGTTTATCATGACTTTAAGAAAAAAAACCCAGCTAACTCAGAACCAGGTAATCCTTGTATATTCTAAACGATTTTCTTTTATGTAAACCATTTAAAAAGTCTTTATTGAGATTGTTGCAAGATTGCTTCTGTTTTACGTTTTGGTTTTTTGGCCACGAGGCATATGGGATCCAGTTCCCTGACCAGGGATTGAATTTGCACCCCCTTGCACTGGAGGGTGAAGTATTAACCACCGGACCACCAGGGAAGTCCCTGTTGGCAGTTTTTAACTGTGGAAAATTTGAAGATGTTTTTAGGTACTGGTAGCATGATCATGCTAAAGGGACATGAGGAAAGGGAGCATTTCAAGATATATTCAATTTCCTCACACGATCTCAGCAGGCTGACCATGCTATATATCACAATATTTTCAAGACTGCCCACAATTAAGAAGTTTTTCTTAACTTTTTAAAAAGCTAAAAATACTTCCTGTTCAGGGTTTCAGAGAGTAAAATGATGCCAGGGTTCACCTCAGTCTCCTGCCCCTAAGAGCTCTGTCTTCACCCAGCCTGACTTGTAACTCAGCACCAACACACATTCTTCCAGTTTGCATAAAAGCGCTGAAGAGCAAAATAGATTTTTTTTTTAAGCAAGGCGAGAATTGATATTGCACAACCACCACAATATTGTAAAATTATCTTTTTAAGTTGCCAGAGGCTGGTGCGTGTAAATGAGGAATTATTGGTTAATGAGAATAGAGTTTCAGTTTTGCAAGATGCAAATGTTCTGATGATTGGTTGCACAACAATACAAATATACTTAACACTATTGAACTGTACCCTTAAAACTGATTAAGATGATAATATTTATGTGCTTTTACCACAATTTTTAAGAAGTTAATGGAAAACAAAAAGTATTGTTAGATCCTTCTGCTGCCCCCAACCCATCTTCCAAGCATCGCTTGCAGGATTCCTCACCTGAGACTCACTTTGTTCACACCCTATCTTTCTCTCCTTCCCAAATTTCTCCGCAGGGAATTAAAATTTCCCACCCCTTTATAACTTGAAACTGTACCACTAACCCAAATGTTGCTGGACAAACCAAAGTGCCCTCTGGTCAGCAGGACCCACTGTCTCTGGAATGGCATTTAACATTATTGGTCATCTACCCCATTTCAGGAAACGAATCCAAGAGTTTTCTAAGCACATATTGTTCTCATCCCAACAGGAATTTACCTGATATAAAAACAGAACTACAGAGTAATGAGATGTGTGGCCCAGCATGACATAGCCCACTCTCACTGTTTCATGGTATAATGTGTGTGTGTGTGTGTGTGTGTGTGTGTGTGTGCACGCGTCATACCATACGGCCTTCACCAAAAGTGAGTCTCTCTTCCCTTCTTATAAGCCCTCAAAATAGGAGACAATATTTAACCAACAGAGTTTACTGAATAAAGTGTTCGCCTGAGGAAATAGGTTCCTAAAATTCAAGCACAGGAATCAGGTTTCCAATTGTAAAATGGAGCTACTAGTAGGCTTACGTCAGGTGACATTTAAAACACTGGCACTCATGACTCAATCGGTCACACGTTGATTTAAGATACTATTTAGCATGTGCTCACGTTAAAAAAAAAAAAAACCTAAAAAATAATGTACAAGAATGCCTGTAGTAACCAGATGAAAAACAGCTATTAATTTCTTGGAATAATAACACATTTTTTAAAAATGTTAAGTATAGTTGATTTATAATATTGTGTTAGTTTCAGATGTATACAGCAAAGTGATTTGGTTATATAAGTGTACATATACATATATATATTCTTTTTCAGATTCTTTTCCATTATAGGTTATTACAATATATTGAATACGTATCTCTGTGCTATACAGTAAATTCTCATTTATCTATAACACTTTTATTTTTTATTTCAATTCTGTTTGCTTGATTTTGACTATTCTCTGTCAAGAGATTTTCTCATGCTAGGAATGGACAAGCAATAAATAAACTCCATGTTGACAGTGAATTTCTTTTCGCTTCATGAAGAGAAATTTTCCTTGGTACTTTCTCCACAGTTACCCTAAATTCTCCCTTGGTTTGGATGCATGTATTGCACATTCTTATTTAAAGAATGACATATTGAATTTCAAAGAAAAGGAAGCCAAAGATACCCTATTTGAGTTAGGGACTTTGGGAAGGTCACATACACACTGCTAATTCAAAATGGATAAACCAACAAGGACTTAGTGTATAGCACAGGGAACTCAGCTCAAAGTTATGTGCCGGCCTGGATGAGAGGGGAGTTTGGGGGAGAATGGATACATGTATATGTACAGCTATATCCCTTCATTGTTCACCTGAAACTATCACAACACTGTCAACCAGTTATACCCCAATATAAAATAAAAGATTTAATTTTAAAAAATCCCAAGTATACAATCATTTGTAAAAAAGAAAACATTAAAAAAAGAAAAGAAAATGAAAACATAAAAGTATTCTTCAGGCACTAGAGCACAAACTCTGCAAAACTGCAGAAACAACTTTTCCGATACACTCATTATGTGGTTTCTGGTCTACTCACAGCACAGCCAGTTCTAAGAAGGTTAAATTTAGACCGTCCCTCGACAGTGTCTCAAGCTAACGTTGAAACGCATTTTCCCAAGACACAGATTGGGGTTTGGATGAAGTCAGTGCCCCGGAGAAGGCAGTTCCTCCTCACCCCCATCCTTTCCCTCATCCTGCTGCTGCCTAAGGATAGAGTTTGCAAGGGCTTTAAATTACACGGCAGCGTGAGTGAACCACTACGATCTCTGGTATCCACCCCAATCATCAGGACCAATTTAACAAGATGAAGTAAGAGAGAAACCACAGGCTCCTGTTCCAAGAATGCTGGCTTGAGCCACACCATCCTATCCATCGTTTTATAGCTAGCTCCTCCCGAAATGGACTCTGTCCTCTGGAAAGAGCCCCGTGGGAACAGACCAAGCCAAGCATCTCTCTGCAAGGGGCAAAGCCAGCTTAAGCATTTCCGTTTTCTACTTGGCTTCTTCAAATACTACTGGCCCCATCCGCTTAAAAAACGTAAGAATTTAATTTTCCTCTCCCAGCTTCCCACACAGAAGATATATTTAGAGAAATAAATATTCTACAGTTGCTGAGCAGATTTCTTATTTATTCCTTGATTCTCGGTGTTATCTTTATTTTGGGGGTAGCACAGGGGTTGTCTGGTTTAAATTTTGTCTCATTTCAATGTCTCCAAATGAACAAGTGTAATTTGTCATAACTAAGTGGAAAACCACAGTCAGGACTAACTTCCATATTTGAAAACACTTTTATCTCGGAATCGTAAATATTTTTTAAAATATTTTAAGAATTGACATTTCCATAGTATCTACATCATGGTCAAAGTCATCACTAACTAACAATTAAGCATATCTTATATATTATATAATACATTATATTATTATATATTACATATGTATAATATAATATTAAACACATAAAATTATATATATTGTTATACATATATAATTTTACATTGCACATAAATAAAATTTTATATATGTATAACATTATATTATATAATATTAGAATGAAGGATATTTAGGTCAATTCTATCAACAAAAGCAGTATTAAAGGGACAGATAATTCGAGTGTCCCAAATGTTTCTGAGAATGCGTACGTAGCCTAAAAACTGGGCTGCTCAGAAAATAATAAAGGTATCATTGTAAAGCTCCAAGTTATCTATATATGTTTTCTGTGTAGTTACAGCAGCCAAAAAAATAAAAAAGCTGTAAATACTTTTTAATATGTGTGTGAGAGAGAAAATGGCAGAACTTTTTTAGTGCTTTATCTGGATGTTCAAGAGCAGTGTAGTAGAATCCTGGAATGTTCATCCTCCATTTTATACCATCTTTGTTTCCCAGAGAGCACATGATATACTGATGCAAGACCTAAAAGAAGTTTCAGGAGAGACTGCTAGGATAACAAGACACTATAGTACACAACCAAAGCTAAGAAATTGGTTATTTGTGGAGGTGACATCAGTTTCTGGACTTACCAAACTCTGTCTGAGAAAAAAGCAAGTTCAATGTGTACCGCGGAGACACCTGTTACTGTCTTCTCAGATTAGATGGGAGGACTTTAGAAGGGATTGAAGCTATTGCTCAATTTGGTTTGAAAAAAAAAAAAAAAAGTCATTGTTTTCCAAATATCTTAAAGAAGAGACCATCTCTATTCCTAACTCAAAAATCCAAAGAGATGCTTCTCTCATTTCATTTTACACATATGAAGATACTAGTACTTCAATAGTTCATTCAATAAACAATTTCACTAACACAGGAAATTAACATTAATTGAGCAATTATTTTGCCAAGAACTGTGCTGTATCTATTCGTCATCCCACTTAATTTGCACAATGATATGAGATATTTTCTCTACTTTGCAGGTCAAAAAAGTGAGGTTTGGGAGTTCCCTGGCAGTAGAGTGTTTAACATCTCAGGGTTTCCAATGCAGGGGATGTGGGTTCAATCCCTGGATAGGGAACTAAGATCTCACATGTCCCATGGCATGGCCAAAAAAAAAAAGAGAAAAAAACTGGAAAAAAACCAAACAGTGAGGTTTACAGAAAGGAAATAACATGTTCCAAATTACAAAACTAGTAGATGGGGAGCTATGGTCCCAATTCAGGTCAGCCTGATGCCACCATGCACACCCCAGTTGTTGTCACTCCCCTTAACAAGTTTATTACAATCTAGTTGTAGGTGCATGTCCTCCACCTGATTAAATCTTCCCAAGGTAATAAAGACTACAGAGCTTAGCTTTGGATCTTCCATAGGTCAAACTACAATCTCCAAAACATAACAACGTGGTTAAATTTTACTAATAAGATTAATTTGCTTCTGACCAGACCCTGGAACTGTTAAAGGATTGTGCCATCCTTCAGAAAAGAGAGGGAGGTCAGTCTAGGCCTCTTTTTCAAATAAAAGGAAATAGAGGCCTAAAGAAAAGTCATGTTTTTCATTCATTCTTACAATTGGACATAAGAGTTGAACCTCCTTTCTTTTGACAGTATGGTCTAAACTAGCTCTGCCCAAACACTGCCCCTAATGGACATGGAGAATTTAGAAACCAAATTCCAGGAAAGGAATCCACACAAAATAGAATCAACCTACCATCTGCCACTGGGCTGAGGCCTATATAGACTTGCTCATTTTAACACCTACCTTACCCCTAAGGTCTCTTGCCCAATGTTTCGCATTAATAGAGACATCAAGAGAAATGTTTGTCACTGCTATTCTTGCCCAAGGCTTTTTTTGGCTTCTGTGAAAATAGAAGCACCATGAATTACATGCTCAAACATGTCCAGATTCTTGGCAAAGCAACTGAAAAATCTTGGGGGTCAAATTGGCGGTAGAGTAACTACCAAATACTTTATAGCTGCATTTTATAAACTATGAAAGAGTGTGTAATGGATATCTGAAAGTCAGAACAGATTTTACAAGTCTGTTCTACAACCACAGTATAGCAACCTCACAAATCAAACATTCTCCACCTATCAATGTAATTTAAGCAGCCCATAGGTTCTGCCACAGTTGAAAAGAAAAAAATGTTACCTAGATTTCAAATCAGAGATCTAGTCAGAAATAGCAAATTTATGTAGACCAGAATTTGACTCACGTATTTCATCCTTAAAGCGGAGACATAATAGTTTACCCAAGTGTTGCAAGGATCAAATGAGATCATTTGTGGTGAAACACCCCTTGTCCAAGTGACGCTCAATGTGCATGAGTGGGATTTAAATGCAGAGAGTAGGACTAGCGATCATCTGCTGCTGCTGCTGCTGAGTCGCTTCAGTCGTGTCTGACTCTGCGCGACTCCATAGACGGCAGCCCACCAGGCTCCCCCGTCCCTGGGATTCTCCAGGCAAGAACACTGGAGTGGGTTGCCATTTCCTTCTCCAGTGCATGCAAGAGAAAAGTGAAAGCGAAGTCGCTCAGTCTGTCCGACTGTTAGCGACCCCATGGACTGCAACACGCCAGGCTACTCCGTCCATTGGATTTTCCAGGCAAGAGTACTGGGGTGGGGTGCCATTGCCTTCCCCGAGCAATCATCACCTAGCATCAATTATTTTTCATATTTATAAGGCTCTAGGGCTTCCCTGGTGGCTCAGATAGTAAAGAGTCTGCCTGCAGTACAGAAGACCATTAATGTTCCCAAAGGAAAAAAAACTGTCAATACAAAAAAGTAGAATTGCTGGGGTGGGGAGATTTCCTGAAGAAGGGAATGGCTACCCACTCCAGTATTCTTGCCTGGAGAATTCCATGGATGGGGGAGCCCAGCAGTTTACAGTCCATAGGGTCACAGAGAGTTATAAACTTTCACTTACACTTTTCCAGAGACAAGTAAGAATCAGTTCATCCTCAAGCAAACAGTTACAACCACAAAGCACTCATATACCTCTGCAACCTAACTTTTATTCTTCTATAGAGGATTATGATGGTCGGTAAAATTCCAAGAGCCATTATTATGTGATGAAAG
>SJYX01020271.1:9595-37547 GCA_006410675.1 Oreotragus oreotragus
AAAAAAAAAAAAAAAAGACTAGAACAGAAAGTGCTCCTAAATAAACATTTGCAGTCTTGCATCGCAAGAGGCCCATTCCACAGAGGTGAAAAATTATATAGGACTATAGAGGATATACAGAGAAGGCAATGGCAATCCACTCCAGTACTCTTGCCTGGAAAATCTCATGGATGGAGGAGCCTGGCAGGCTGCAGTTGCAGTCCATGGGGTCACTAAGAGTTGGACAAGTCTGAGCGTCTTCACTTTCACTTTTCACTTTCATGCATTGGAGAAGGAAATGGCAACCCACTCCAGTGTTCTTGCCTGGAGAATCCCAGGGACGGGGGAGCCTGGTAGGCTGCCATCTATGGGGTTGCACAGAGTCAGACACGACTGAAGCAACTTAGCAGCAGCATATAGGATATATTTTTAAATCTGCAGTTGCCAGTCACCTCGATTTGGGAAACCATGTATCTTCTGATGTTACTTTAGCCTCAGTGGCAGGTACAGAAAAGAATTCAGAAACCCTGCAATTCGGCGACATTCCAATTTCTCTCTGGTGATTGGCACCATTTTGGAAATATGGTCCCAAAGGGCAACAATAACACAGCAGAAAGAAATAACCTCTCTGTATAAAATGATTTGAGAGATGTCTGTTGAGGTAGACTTTTGTAAAAAACTGTCAGGTAGGGAAGCACTCTGACAACTATAGAAGTGCTGGATAAGTTTGGTGCGAATATTATTCTATAAAACTTCTATTTATATCCTTTATAAACAGGGGACAGGTCTTATTGCTCCTGGAGCTTGCTACCCCAATCTGTTCCTCCATGGAAAACTGATTTTTCTCAACAATTGATAGCAAAGAGTCCCATGCTTAAAAAGTCATTGCTAACACACCACTTTTTGATTAAATTCCATTTGCCCCATATATACGGACTCAGTAGGCATGTCCTAGGCACCAAAGACAGAACAACGCTTATAAAAGTTGTTTTATCAAACTTTAGTTCCATGAGAAAACAAAACCATGAAAAAGTGCAAAATATACACAGTTCCTGGCAGTACACACACAGGATTTTTTCTTACTACAAACCATAAAATTTATATTTGTGTCATGAAGTTAGAGTAGATTTCACTTCATTGTTAATGTACAAGTTTTTGCTTCAAAGTGCTTACTTTTTTTTAAAAAAGAGAAGATTAATAGAAAGGGTGGCAGGATATTTTTTTTTTACAATAAGCGTGTGTCTTGTGTCTCAGTCTCCTTCCTCCTGTTCTTTTAGTGTGATATAGAGCAGCAGCTTCATTGAAACATCTGATTTCAAAAGATGTTCCTGAAGCCTCACCTCCAGCAGCATCCTAGGCGTCCTGTTGGGGGTGGCTCCTTTTTTCTTCCTCAGCCATTCTGAACCTTTCAGTTTCACCACTTTCATTCTCACCTCAAAAACTTCATGGGTGGCCTTCTGGAAGCAATGAAAATTATAGTCAATCAGCCCTCTTCTTTCAAAGCTTTCCTCTCTGACAAAGCAAACAAGAGCTAGAAACTTTGTCACCTCGTTTAAATAAAGAACTGTTGTATTATTCAGCTTTATAATGGCTATTGATTCCTGGTCATAGGGGGTTCCTGCTCCATCTTCTTTGAGGCCACAAATAGAAGAAATATCAATGACCACATTATCACGTCACAGCAGAGCTCCTAGGTTGTATATCCACAGGGGTACTCTCTGTTGTGATATAAATCTTACTGACCACATCAAAGAGAAACAACTTTTCAATTCCAAAATTTGAGATAAAGATGTTTAGCAAATTCTCCAGGGTGGGAAGTTGTGGAATCAGTTTCCGAACCACTTTGCCAAAAGCATCAAATATTGAATGGTCATATATGCTTGTCAGATAAAAGCTGAGAGGAATTTTTTCTAGCCCAACGTCTGCAAGGGCATCATTTGCCCTCTGGTGAATGTCTCTCTGGGTTTCAATTCTGTGGTCATCTGATAGACCATCCACTTTGTGAATAAACACCTCAAAGTTGATGTCGCTGTTGACTTTGTAGGCCCTGGTCACCCTGAGGTGGATCCTGGCCAAGGCCTCCATGTAATCGTCCTGGAAGTCAATGACAAATATCAGTGCTCCTGTCCCTCGGAAGATCATCTTATAGTCAAAGGTGGGGTCAAAAAAGTCAATCTGTCCTGGAAAGTCCCAAATCTGAAAATTAACAAAGGAACTGTTGGAAACGTCCTCCTGGCAGATCTTCTTTGTGCTCTCCAAGAACAGAGCTTTCCTGGGAGACATTTTATGAAAGACGACTTTCTGGATGGATGACTTGCCGCTCCTTCTTAGGCCTCTGCGCAGGATCTTTGGCTTGACTTCTGTGCTAAGGGGGTCACTAAAGTCCAGAACTCCCTCCTCTGCCCTGGTGTCCAGCTTGACATCTGAGGAGTGGGGCCCAGCTCCGTAGTCCAGCTCATCCTCCTCCTCCAGCTGGGGCTTCCCCAGCACCTGGTTCATTGCGCCCATGGCCGTCCGTCTGGGGAATGACGGGGGTCCCTGGTGGGGAGGGGGTGTTGGCCAAACCTCCTGGCCTGGAGCTGGCAACCTATTTCTAAACTGAGGTTTTGTCCCAAGGTCTGAGACTGGAGGCGGAGACCACACTTCCCCATAGCAGTTGCATCCAGGTCCAAGATTTAAAGGTTTTTAAATATTTAACAGTAAAAATATAATTCATAAAATTTGAGGAAAAGCAATGGAAATTTCTTTAACAACCTTGGTGTAGAAATGAAGTGTGGCTACCTCCTGAAGATTCATGAGAAAGGAAGAGATTATTGCTCTTACAAGCCAGCCTCACCGTCCCCCTATGCCAGTTTCCACTGCAAAAACGGGCCAGAGACCCCAGTGACACATATTGTAGGCTCTGAAGTCTTTTACTTTAGTTGCAGCCTTCCCAGTTCCTGAACCCATCTTGACTCAGACAGAAGGCATACTTTAAAATGTCTGTCCTTACCTTACTTTTGATAAAGGAGGCAAAATATACAATGGAGAAAAGACAATCTCTTTCACAAGTGGAGAAGAAATGGCAATCCACTCTAGCACTCTTGCCTGGGAAAACTGGCCAACCACCTGTAAAAGAATGAAACTAGAACACTTTCTAACACCGTACAAAAAAATAAACTCAAAATGGATTAAAGATCTAAATGTAAGACCAGAAACTATAAAATTCCTAGAGGAAAATATAGGCAGAACACTCTCTGACATAAATCACAATAGGATCCTCCATGACTCACCTTCCAGAGTAATGGAAATAAAAGCAAAAATAAACAAATGAGACCTAATTAAACTTAAACGCTTTTGCACAATGAAGGGAACTATAAGCAAGGTGATAAAACAGCCTTCAGAATGGGAGAAAATAATAGCAAATGAAACAACTGACAAAGAATTAATCTAAAAAATATACAAGCAGCTCCTGCAGCTCAATTCCAGAAAAATAAATGACCCAATCAAAAAATGGGCCAAAGAACTAAACAGACATTTCTCCAAAGAAGACATACAGATGGCTAACAAACACATGAAAAAATGCTCAACATCACTCATCAGAGAAATGCAAATCAAAACCACAATGAAGTACCATCTCATGCCAGTCAGAATAGCTGCTATCAAGAAGTCTACAAAAAATAAATGCTGGAGAGGGTATGGAGAAAAGGGAACCCTCTTACACTGTTGGTGTAAGAATGCAGACTAGTACAGCCACTATGGAGAACAGTGTGGAAATTCCTTAAAAAACTGGAAATAGAACTGCCATACGACCCAGCAATCCCACTGCTGGACATACACACTGAGGAAACCAGAATTGAAAGAGACAAGTGTATCCCAATGTTCATCGCAGCACTGTTTACAATAGCTAGGACATGAAAGCAACCTAAATGTCCATTGGCAGACAAATGAATAAGAAAGCTGTGGTACATATACACAATGGAATATTACTCAGCTATTAAAAATAATGCATTTGAGCCAGTTCTAATGAGGTGGATGAAACTGGAGCCTATTATACAGAGTGAAGGAAGTCAGAAAGAAAAACACCAATACAGTACATTAACACATATATATGGAATTTAGAAAGATGGTAACCATGACCCTATATTCAAGACAGCAAAAGAGACACAGATATAAAGAACAGACTTTTGGACTCTGTGGGAGAAGGCAAGGGTGGGATGATGTGAAAGAATAGCACTGAAACATGTACATTACCATGTGTGAAATAGATGGCCAGTGCAATTTCGATGCATGAAACAGGGCACTCAAAGCCTGGGTGCACTGGGACAGCCCAGAGGGATGGGGTGGGGAGTGTGGGAGGGGGGTTTGGAACCAGGGTACACATGCACACCCATGGCTGATTCATGTCAATGTATGGCAAAACCCACCACAATATTGTAAAGTAATTAGCCTCCAATTAAATTAATTAATTTTAAAAATACCTGTCCTTAAGCTAGATATCTCACTCCCAGATTTCAAACTATAATACAAAGCTGTAGTAATCAAAACAGCATAGCATTAACAGAAAAACAGACACTTTGATCAATAAAACAGGGCTGAAATCCCCAAAATAAACTCATTCACATATGGACAATTAATTTACAACAAAAGAACTAAGTACATACGATGGAAAAAGGATATTCTGTTTAATAAATGGTGTTGGGAAAATGGGACAGTCACATGAAAAAAAGAAAATGAAACTAGACTGCGATCTCATACCCTACATAAAAACCAACTCAAATGGAATAAAGACTTGAATGTAAGACCTGAAACTATAAAACTCCTAGAAGAAAACAGGGGCAGTTTGCTTTTTGAAATTAGTCTTGTCAATTACTTTCTGCCTGTGTCTCCTCAGGCAAAGGAAACAAAAGAAGAAATAAGCAAATGGGTCTACATCAAAAGAAAAAAATATTTGCACCACAAAGGAAACTATCAACAAAACAAAAAGGCTGCCTACTGAATGGGAGAAAGTATTTTCAAGCAAAAATCTGATAAGGGGTTAAGATCCAAAATATAAAACGAGCTCATACAACTCAACATTTAAAAAAAAAAATAGACTTGATTAAAAAAAGGGCCAAGGATATAAACAGACATTTTTCCAAAGGAGACATACAGATGGCCAAAAGGGATATGAAGAGACATTCGACATCACTAATCATCAGGAAAATGAAATTAAAACCACAATTAGAAATCGCCTCACACCTGTTCAAATGGCTGCTATAGACAAGAAATAACAGTAAGTATTAGCAAAAATTTGAAGTAAAGTGAACCCTCATACACTGCTGGTAGGAATGTAAATTAGTGCGGCCACTGTGGAAAACAGTATGGTGCTGCTGCTGCTAAGTCGCTTCAGTCGTGTCCGACTCTGTGCGACCCCATAGACGGCAGCCCACTAGGCTCCTTTGTCCCTGGGATTCTCCAGGCAAGAATACTGGAATGGGTTGCCATTTCCTTCTCCAAAGCATGAAAGTGAAAAGTGAAAGTAAAGTTGCTCAGTTGTGCCCAACTCTCAGTGACCCCATGGACTGCAGCCTACCAGGCTCCTCTGTCCACGGAATTTTCCAGGCAAGAGTATGGAGTGGGTTGCCATTGCCTTCTCTTGAAAACAGTATGGAGATTCTTAAAAAATTAAGAATTGAACTACCATATGTTCCAGCTCTCCCACCTTTGAGTGTTTAACCCAAAGAATGAAAACACTAATTAGAAATGATACATGCACCCCTATGTTCATCTCAGCATTATTTACAATAGCCAAGACATGCAAGTAACCTAAGTGCTCACCAACTGATGGATGGATAAAGAAAAGACTGTGTATATCCATACAAAGTTATACTACACAGCCATAAGAAGGTGAAATCTTGCCATTTGCAGCAACTTGGATAGAACTTAAGGGTATCATACTAAGTGAATATGCCAGATAGAGAAAAACAAATATCATATGATTTCACTCATACATGGAACACAAAAAAAAAGCAAAGCAAATGAACAAACAAACAAAAAACACAGAGAACAAAATAGCGGTTACCAGAGGGAAGGGGTGGAAGAGAATGAAATAGATAAAGGGGAACACCTGTAATGTAGAAGATGGAAACTGAATTTTTCGTGGTGAGCATGCTATAGATAGATACTCATGCGTGTATGCTCACTCATGTCCGACTCTTTGTGACCCCATGGACTATAGCCTGGCAGACTCTTAGTCCATGTAATCTTCCAGGCAGGAATACTAGAGTGGGTTGCTGTTTCCTCCTCCATGGATCTTTCCAACCCAGGGATCAAACCCATGTCTCTTCTGTCTCCGGCGTTGGCAGGTGAATTCTTTACCACTGCACCACTTGAATATATTAATAGTATATGCAGTGTATTATATGTTTCACATGTACAATATATTTCTACTTTTGAAGTATAAATAAAATGTACATATGAGATGCATATAATGTTATAAACCAATGTTTAAAAAATGTCCTTGAGTCAGTCTCCTGTTCTAATTGAATATATATGAGGCAAATACTGCTATATCCATGCTCACCAAAACATAATCTTTACCTAATAAGTGTTCTATAATCTTATATATAACCTTATATATTTCTTCCACTTTTCCAAAGTAGAGTCCATTCTTAGATTTAAATATATATATATAACCTAACATTAACCATCACTTTCATGAGTCCATATTAACAAAATAAGAATTTGAACATGGATCTGATTCCAACTCAGAGTGCATCTGTCTGTTTACTTGTTTGTGCAAATAATGCTCATGCTGACTGGTTGATTATAACATAGATTATTTGGTCATAACACATAGGCAGCTATAAGATCAGATTGTGCATAGAATCCTTCTACATTTTTAATCTTCTAGAAAATAAAAGTCCTGCCCAAATGAAATCTGGTTCCCTTAATGAATTCACTAGGAGAGTCACCCTGGCTTGCAGTTGTTTGATTAAAAGAGCATAAATTGGGATATTTGAAGGTTCAGAGGCATTTCCTATTGTAATTTAAATAAAGCAGTCTTGGGGCAAGAGACATACCCAGGGGAGCTCATAATGGGATTAGTAAAGGTTTCACAAGTGAACCCAAATGCCATCCAAATAGCCAAAGTTTTAAAATATCACTAAAAACCATCGATAAAATATATACTTTCTTGAGAATAAACTTACAAGGGCTAGAGAGCTGGAAAATAAGAAAGGCAGATGCAAAATTAAAATTTAGAACAACAAATAAAAGAAGTTATTGGATTAAAAAAAAATCACTGCACACATTAAAAAAAAAACCCCACAGTTCATGGTAAGTCTAAATTACAGTTGGAAGCATGCCAGCTAGTTACAGAGCACAGAAAAGGTGAAAATCTCTCAAACTAGAGTACAATTAATGCTGCCTGGGCTTTCTGGAATCCTTTCCAAATGTATTTCCAAATAAAATACTCTGTTTCTCTGTTGGATGCCAATAAATGGTAAACCTTAAACTTGGGAACTCACTACCCAGCAATAGCCAAGAGCTCATTTACAAAATGCCATGGAAGGATCCTTTTTCCCACGTGACAGGAGGGAGAAAAGATTCTCTTTCTTTAAAGGGTCCTGCCACGTAATGAACATTCTACCCATTACAGTCAACATTTTGTCTCCGTCCTTGGTAACAGAATGATGAATGGATAGATTTGGTTATGAAGCTACATGATGAGGTTTCCACATTGTCTAAGTATAGTAATTTTCTTCTTTGGTGGGTTTTGAGCTTTCTTTTTTTCTTTTCCTAGACCACTGAAGCACGCCCAGGGATATCAGTGATCTTTAAGGCTTCAAGTGAGCTCTAAGATTCTAGCACACCTCCCACCTTTAACAGAAGTGGACAATGAGGCCCAGTTTAGCATCTTAGCTAAAAACACACAGCTAGCTAATGTGAAAAGTAAGCCTTAATGTCCATTCAATGAATATATTTGGTTCTTAATAATAACTAATATGTATCGGACACTTTCTTTAAGTGACACTGCACTAAATTCTTTACACAAATTTCCATATTGTTTTCACACATACACACACATACTCAGCCCTCAAGGCAAGTGTTATTATATTCCCAGATCTATGAAGAAACTGAGATCAAGTAACTTGCCCAAGGTCACACTTGTTCTGAGCAATGGAGCTAGGATTTGAATCCATGCCCTGTGAGAGATACAGGATAAAACTAACAGCATCCCTCTTCTGAAGAAATGATATAGAAAAGGAGTTAAGCAGACTTAGTAATACGGAACTGCACGCAGGACTATCCCCACACCTTACTCTGCAATGCAGGAACCGACCCGTAACTGTGGATCACCCACGACCTTCGCTTCATTAACGCTGAGCATCCAGTAATCCCAGAATCATACACAGGATGCTCTGTGGGCAGTTGCAACACTTACCACACAGAATGCAAACTATTCTGCTGCAGTGTCTGTAGTTTTTCAGTTGATATTTGGAAATTAGCCTCAGTGTCAATTGTCTTAAGCTGAGAATCCATTGTCCTTGAAAAAAAAGAGCCATGAAGTTTTCTCTAAGCCTGAGTTAATCCATGACAGGCTTGGCAAGCAGCCAAACAGCTTGGACTACCTAGTACTCACCTGAGAAACCCCAAGTAGCGTACAGAATCTGCACTTACAGAACTAAAGGAACACTCATCTTAAATCACTATCTTGAGAAACGCCAAGACGGTTCCATCATATCATTTTGGTAGCCTTTTCCTTTGAAGAAATAGTGTTTCTTAGCTGGTTTCTGAAACTCTATATGGGGTCCAAGACTCTGTTTGTTGCCTAACTGTCAATTTCTTCCCCTCAATACATAAAAATATAGTCTTAAAATGCCAGATACTCATTTTCCCAACTTCTTTGTAGGTAATGGTAGCCATATGATTTCTGGGTAGCAGTCTGGATCAGACAACAAAGGACTGGTTCCGGTGAAAATATAGATGAGAAGAGTGATTTGGACTGGGTTCAAGTTTACTTTTACTTTGATTTATGCCTGAACGAGGAAACAAGCATACATTAGACTTATCTAATACATACATTAGATAAGTAAGAAAGTGTGCGAGCAGCTTCCAGAGCCTCTCTGAAGTCAGTGCTTAGTGGAACCCACACAGAATGAGAAACCCAGTGGTTCTGAGATGCCAAAAAAACTGCAGTTTCTGGTACTTTGCACGATTACATGGGATGCTGGTTAGAGGGTCCACCTACTAACATTATAAGACAATTCCCTTCTGCATCATCTCCACGTTCTGTTTTTAACTACATCACGTAGCCTGTAAAAGACCTGGTCACAGCCTTCCATAGAAAAAGGAATATTCTTAGGGGCAGGGTAGAAAATGTTACCAGTAGCTTCTGGTAACAGTTTTTGTTTTCTAATTAAAAAAAAGAGAAGAACGTTTGCATCCCAGTTCCTTCCTGCCTTTGGAAGCTGTGTGTGAAACCTGGAGTACAGGCAGTCATCTTATGACTGTGCAGACCTGAGGAGAAAGGCCAGCCTGCTGAGGGTGCTTGAGAAGGATGGAAAATCCTACATCCTTGACAGCTTTGTTAAACGGCTAAAATCATCCACCCTGAATTTCCCACCTCTCACCTACTTCTTTGGCGAATAAGGGATATGTTTGGGTTTATTTGGTATCTTGTAGTTTAAAACCTCTTAAGTGATGCAACTGGCACACTAATTCAGTGAGGAAATCAGTCCTCAAAAAGGAAAAAATGTCTTAAGGGAAATATTCTCCATGAAGAATGTTCCATAAACAGAATCTTACCTTCTGTAATTTATCCTTTGGATGTCAGTGTATATAGCCCTGCTTCACCAAATCTAGGATATTTGATGAGGGGCCTATTTGCCCTCATTAAGTATCATGTAAGTTACCATTATTTCTTAAATGTCTTTGTTTCTTTACCAACATGTAACTTACCATTATTTTTAAATGTCTTCAATTCTTTACCAGCAGCGTGACTGTAATCTTCAGAAAAGCAGGGGCTATAACTCATATAATATGAGTTATAGATTATATGTTTGTTATACCACATCCAGCATATAGTTTTGTGTAATTTTTCCTGAGTGTAAACTTCCATGGAGATTACTTCAGTCTCTAAAGGCCAACCCTAAATAATAGCCATTCATTATGTAAATGATGATATAGTGATTCCTTCACTTTAGTTCTGTGACTTCCCTTTCATTAAAACATTCTGCTCCTCCAAACCTCACATAACTTCAGGCCTGCCTGACTTCCTCAAGACTTTATGCTGCCCAGGGATTATAATTTTGTGTGTACCTTTATAAATCTACCTTTCTTTAGCACCAGACACAGTCTAGAGTTCTGATCTTCCATTAGTTACAACTGGACGATAATAGCTGAACACTTAATACTGGATACTTGGAAGAAAAGTTATGACCAACTGAGATAGCATATTCAAAAGCAGAGACATTACTTTGCCGACTAAGGTCTGTCTAGTCAAGGCTATGGTTTTTCCAGTAGTCATGTATGGATGTGAGAGTTGGACTGTGAAGAAGGCTGAGTGCCAAAGAATTGATGCTTTTGAACTGTGGTATTGGAGGAGACTCTTGACAGTCCCTGAGACTGCAAGGGGATCCAACCAGTCCATCCTAAAGGAAATCAGTCTTGAATATTCATTGGAAGGACTGATGCTGAAGCTGAAACTCGAGTACTTTGGCCACCTCATGCGAAGAGTTGACTCATTGGAAAAGACTCTGATGCTGGGGATTGGGGGCAGGAGAAGAAGGGGACGACCAAGGATGAGATGGCTGGATGGCATCACGGACTCGATGGACGTGAGTCTAAGTGAACTCTGGTAGATGGTGATGAACAAGGAGGCCTGGTATGCTGCGAATCATGGGGTCACAAAGAGTTGGACACAACTGAGCGACTGAACTGAACTGAACTGAATAGCTGTTAAATAAATGAAATCATGAATGAGTCTACTGACTCAGTGACTATGACAGGGTGGGTTAATATTCTGAGCCTTATTAATTACATGGGCTTCCCTGATAGCTCAGTTGGTAAAGAATCCACCTGCAATGCAGGAGACCCTGGTTTGATTCCTGGGTCAGGAAGATCCACTGGAGAAGGGATAAGCTACCCACTCCAGTATTCCTGGCCTTCCATTGTGGCTCAGCTGGTAAAGAATCCTCCCGCAATGCGGGAGATCTGGGTTTGACCCTTGCATTGGGAAGATCCCCTGGAGAAGGGAAAGGCTACCCACTCCAGTATTCTGGCCTGGAGAATTCCATGGACTGTATAGTCCATGGGGTTGCAAAGAGTCAGACACGACTGAGATGCAGGAGACCCTGGTTTGATTCCTGGGTCAGGAAGATCCACTGGAGAAGGGATAAGCTACCCACTCCAGTATTCCTGGCCTTCCATTGTGGCTCAGCTGGTAAAGAATCCTCCCGCAATGCGGGAGATCTGGGTTTGACCCTTGCATTGGGAAGATCCCCTGGAGAAGGGAAAGGCTACCCACTCCAGTATTCTGGCCTGGAAAATTCCATGCACTGTAAGTCCATGGGGTCGCAAACAGTCAGACACGACTGAGCAACTTTCACTTTCACTTTAAGATTATATTAATGAATTAGTGTCCTGATCTGGAAGGAAAAGATAGCTGAGCCTAGGATAGCCATTTTGTAGTTCCAGTTTCCTTGACTTACTGTTACTTCAGTAAACTCTAGAATATGAACCCATATATATTAGCTTTCTCTTGCTGCTGTAACAATTTCCACAAACTTTGTGGTTTAAGCATCACAAACTTACTATCTTACAGCCATGGAGACCAGAAGTCTGACGGAGGTCTCGCAGGCTAAAGGCAAGGTTACACAAAGCTTTGCCCCTTTGTAGTTTCTCTGGAGAGAACCTACCTCCTTGCTAGTCCAACCTTTTTAGAGGCCACTCCCTTTGTGGCACCCTTCCTCTATCTTCAAAGCCACAATGTCTCATCTCTCTGAGCCACCTTCTGTTCTCACATCTCTCTCTGACTGCAGTAGACAAAGATCCTTCACTTTTAGGAATTCACAGAATTAGATTATACCTACCCAGATAATCCAACATGAAAGAAAAAAAGTGAAATTGCTCAGTCCTGTCCAACTCTTTGTGACTCTGTGGATTGTAGCCCACCAGGCTCCTTTGTCCATGGAATTCTCCAGGTAAGAATCCTGGGATGGCTTGCCATTTCCTTCTCCAGAGGATCTTCCCAACCCAGGGATCAAACCCAGGCCTCCTGCACTGCAGTCAGATCCAAGCCATTAATCTTGGGCTTTCCCAGTGGCTCAGTGGTAAAGAATCCATCTGCAGTGAAGGAGATGTGGATTCAGTCCCTCAGTCAGGAAGATCCCCTGGAGGAGGGCATAGCAACTCACTCCAGTATTCTTGCCTGAAGAATCCCATGGAATTTGGAACCTGGCAGGCTGCAGTCCATAGGGCTGCAAAGAGTTGGACATGACTGAAGCAACTGAGAACAGCACCCACACAACTTAAATCATGTCCACACAGTTCTTTTTGCCATGTAAGGTAACATATTCACAGATTCTGGAGATTGGGATATGGACATCATGGGGTGGGGGAGAGGGCAATATTCTTTCTACTACACCAGGATTCCTAGCAAAACATCACTTTATGCACATGAGACATAAACTGTGTTTACAGAGAGACAGAATATAATTGTTGAAAGAGCACTGGGTAGAATTTTAAAAACCTGACTTCAGTTTCTGATAATATTTCAGAAAGGGTATTTCAAGGTAGAGGAAATAATGTGATCCAAGAGGTGTGAAGGGATATAGCATATCTAAAAACACTAAATTATCTGATTCAACTGGAATTGAAGAGGTGACAAGCGATAGAAGTGTCTTTGGGGAAAATAGGCAGAGGTACTGAATGTCAGACTAAGGATTGGACCTTCATCAGAAAGCAGTTGAAAGTCATTGAAAGTTAGTGACAATAGCTACATTTGCAACTTTCAGTGGGTCATCTGGAAGCAGGATGGAGAGAGAGAGAGCTGGAAGGGAGAGAGAAGGTAGACTACCTAAAGATAATTGCTTCCTTCTAGGAAAAAGGTTTGAACATGAGATAACAGTGATGAAAATAACAGGAATGGAATGGCTGGTGAAGTAATAGAGCTAAGTGATCATTTCAGTTAGGTTTGAGGCAGCTGAATATCAGCTTCATGTGATGAACATCATGGTGATAACCATGGGCATTAGTATTGAAAAATCACATCTGAATAGTTTTAAAAATCATATTTTTAGGAAAAATCTAAATTTTTTTCTTAAGTATAATGTTCACTTGCTCTGGATGATTTTAGTTTTGGGGTCCTGAACTGTATGATTGGAGAAGTGAATTGCAGTTCAGAAAACGAAGATCATGGCATCCGGTCCCATCACTTCATGGGAAATAGATGGGGAAACAGTGGAAACAGTGTCAGACTTTATTTTGGGGGGCACCAAAATCACTGCAGATGGTGACTGCAGCCATGAAATTAAAAGACGCTTACTCCTTGGAAGAAAAGTTATGACCAACCTAGATAGTATATTCAAAAGCAGAGACATTACTTTGCCAACTAAGGTCCATCTAGTCAAGGCTATGTTTTTTCCTGTGGTCATATATGGATGTGAGAGTTGGACTGTGAAGAAGGCTGAGCACCAAAGAATTGATGCTTTTGAACTGTGGTGTTGGAGAAGACTCTTGAGAGCCCCTTGGACTGCAAGGAGATCCAACCAGTCCATTCTGAAGGAGATCAACCCTGGGATTTCTTTGGAAGGAATGATGCTAAAGCTGAAACTCCAGTACTTTGGGCACCTCATGAGAAGAGTTGACTCATTGAAGAAGACTCTGATGCTGGGAGGGATTGGGGGCAGGAGGAGAAGGGGACGACCGAGGATGAGATGGCTGAATGGCATCACGGACTCGATGGACGTGAGTCTGAGTGAACTCCGGGAGATGGTGATGGACAGGGAAGCCTGGTGTGCTGCGATTCATGGGGTTGCAAAGAGTCAGACACGACTGAGCGACTGATCTGAACTGAACTAACAGGTAAGAAATGTAGTCTTCAGAGAGCTTCATAACTGGAAGATGTATCAATCTAAAAATTTTCCTGGAAGAAGTACCAGGAGAGCTTCTGGAAGTGAGAGAATGATATAGGGTAGTGGGCAAAATAAATATCATAGAAGATTGAGAAGATGAATTGTTGATAGGCTGATTAAGCAAACACAACCCCAATTTCTAAAATTTTAAGAAAAATTCACTCAATTTTAAGATTGCTCTTAAAAGCAATCTGCATGTAGAGCAGCAAAGCCCAGGTTAAAGATGCCCGTGCTAGAAGAGGCTACTGAATTGGATTTCGTCTGGAAAAAATTATCTTAGGAAAGATGGGGGCCACTGTGGAACCTCTTCAGACTGTGACCACACAATATGATTATATCTTAGAGATTCAGTTGTCTAGAATCTGTTTATCCTGACATCCTGTTACTTTCCTGACCTGATATTTCAGAGTTAACTTATCCGGAGAAAAGCTGGCCTAACTCTTCCTTGTGAGCCTTGGCAAGTTTGCAGTCTGTTGGTGGTATGGCTGTAGGCCCAATTCCGATCTAGTGAATGTAGCTGATGACTCTATGTTTTTGGTATGCAGTCCTGTTTATGTGTACCAGAGCAAGAAAGTCGACATAAAGGAAAAAGCCTCTAAGGTATTTGAACCTTACAACTACTGTTAAGCATGAGGTGGGCTACCTTCTTATTACCACACAGGTTTCTCTCATTTTGTTAATAAAAGCCAGACTCCATTGCTATAGTTATGACCGGATAGTGATGGGTAAGAAGTGGAGCGAGCAGCTGTGCAGAACTGCAACAGTGAATCACGATACTTACCCTTTGGTACTAGTTTTAGATGTTTGCTATTAAAAGATAATGAAAAGGGGTTGAAATAGTTTCATATTTGTTAATTCGGTGTGGCTCAGGTGAACTGCATTCCTTAGAGAGCAGTTAACAGTACCATTTCAGATTTCTGGAATTAAATCAGAAGTTCAGATTCAGACAGTATCTTCAAAAAAAATTAAACACCTTGAAAGACTGAAAAATTTAGTACAATGTCCAGATGTTCGACCATATGGTGCCAAACAGCTGCATATTCATTCTACTTTGGGCTTTTATTGAAATGTTTGGAAAATTATGGATAAGTGAACTAACTCATTGAGAATATCAGACCTGGAAAGAGACCTAGAGATCCTCTGCTTGCTCCGTTTTAGAGCTGACAGTGGAGTGAAGATAGCTGTGTCCAGCAAGGAGCGAGAGAGATAAACAGTGATTAGGGACCCAAGAGGTCAAGTCATTTTTATCAAATGTTGTTCAATCAGTCATGTTTGTTGTTTGGAAGATAGAGTTATTATAATATTTTTAATTTTTAGTAATTGATTGGTTGGGTCTTTGGGGATAGGACAAAAAATAAAAAGACACTGAAAAGGTCTTAAGAGTCCTCAGTTTGCCCCAAAAAGGACAAAATAAAAGGCGTTTTCATTTACCTCTAGAGTTCTACCACTTTCCAAGGACAAACGTTCATTCGTGCAATATACATGTGAAAACGATTTAGAGTGCCTATCAATGGAAAATGTATTAGCTAAGTTCCTTGGACCTGAAATTAATAGGAGAGCTTTTAGATTAATGGGACTAGAAATATCATTGCTTTCTTTTGGCGTGATTTTTATGGCATCTTCATATTCTTAAAATAAAATGCACTGCTGTGAATCTAATATGCCCCAATCCTTCATATGATTTGTTGAATTCTTAAGATCATAAAGACAACAAAAACTAAGAGGGCTCTTTTTCTCTTGACCACACAAGTCAAATGATACCTAATTCTGCTCATGTAAATACTTTTAGAGATTAGTGATGCAAAATGTATGAACATTATGTATAGTGATGTTCCTTAAAATTCAAAAAATGAATCAAATAAATATAGGGAAATAGTCTTTTTTTCTAAAAATACTATTAGCTTCAATGCTATTCTTTCAGTATTAAAAACTTAAATATTAAACTTTTCATACAATCAATCTCAGGTATTTACTGAGAATAAAACTATAAGTCAAGGAATGTAGACTTCTCTTTGAAGCATGTTATTTTCTCTCTTTTTTTTTTTTTTGACTTCACAATCTAGATGAAGAAACTAGAATTAGATAAAATGATAGCAATAAAAAGTGTTACAATTAAGTTCTNATGTAGACTTCTCTTTGAAGCATGTTATTTTCTCTCTTTTTTTTTTTTTTGACTTCACAATCTAGATGAAGAAACTAGAATTAGATAAAATGATAGCAATAAAAAGTGTTACAATTAAGTTCTTAATTTCACAGTTTGAACTTCAAAAATTTTATATTTTAGAGTAAATTAAAACCATTTAGGCAGATTTTTAGATTCCAAGTTTATGTGTCTGTCTCTCAACATGTTGTGTCAACTGCACACTGTTTACACACAGGATGAAGAATGACAAAACAGCTATCTAGGTTAGACTCCTGACACTTCCGCCTGCATAAATGTAATCTTACCAAAATAATGAGTCACAGTTAAGACTGGTAAGGTTCACTGTGACAGTAATAGATGGGAACAGAACAGGAAAGAGGTCACCATTTGCTTAACATTTAAAATTGCCAGGTATTTTCCATAAATCTTCTCATTGCTGCTGCTGCTGCTAAGTCGCTTCAGTCGTGTCCGACTCTGTGTGACCCCATAGACGGCAGCCCACCAGTCTCCCCCATCCCTGGGATTCTCCAGGCAAGAATACTGGAGTGGCTTGCCATTTCCTTCTCCAATGCATGGAAGAGAAAAGTGAAAGTGAAGTCGCTCAGTGTGTTAGCGACCCCATGGACTGCAGCCCACCAGGCTACTCTGTCCATTGGATTTTCCAGGCAAGAGTACTGGGGTGGGGTGTCATTGCCTTCCCCAATCTTCTCATTGGGTTCCCATAATAGCCTTATGGAAAAGATAACTGAAATCTAGAGAAATAAATGGGCTACCCTGATAGCTCAGTTGGTAAACAATCCACCCACAATGCAGGAGACCTGTTGGATTCCTGGGTTGGGAAGGTATCCTGGAGAAGGGAAAGGCTATCCACTCCAGTGGCCTGGAGAATCCCACGAACACTGTAGAGTCCATGGGGTTGCAAAGAGTCGGACACAACTGAGAAATAAAATAATTCTCCCAAAATCACATATCTAGAAAGTTGAGGCTAAAAATTCAAATCTAGATCTAATTCCAGATCCAGTATTCGATTACAGCTGACTAATGTAAGTGTTTATGTATTGTGTTGTATTCCCATGAATATTCACAATTATAATTATCCTGTGATTGAAATCAGACTGTGGGACATAAAGAAATGAGATGAATACAACCTCAACTTTGCTGTTGATTCAGTGAGTAATGGTGTCTCAGTCACTTAAGCAGAGTGGCCTCTGCTTTCTCATTTATAGAAACAACAAAACAGAAAATTTAGATTGATCATTTGGAAAATGTATGGTTTCCAATAAAACGATTGCTTATATCTCTTCTGAGATGACAAATGATAATGACCAAACCTATCCATATGCCAAAAGGATAAACATATTTCAACACAAAACCAAAATTCAAAATAATATATTTCTCCTGTGTCCACTTGATATATAAATCTAAATAACAAATATGTGTTTTTGTCTATTTTGTTTACCATATTGTATCTAGAGTTAGCAAAGTGGGGACACATTATTTCAGAAGAAATTCTCAAATCTTTATGTGTGGTACTATTTCTCTTACTCTTTTGGAATTTAATTTTTCAAGTAGCAATTTTAAAAAACAATTTTCCTTTGTCAGTTCTAGAGAAATCCATGTAGGCTATATGGAAGGAACTTCAGGAAATTTATAAAGATAAGGATAAAAGCTGATCATATAAAATTATTGAGATGTGGAGGAAAAGATCTATAAATATATAATTCGTTCCTGGGGATGAAGGCTCCTATCAATCAGTTGTCCAATGTGTCAATAGAACAATAAATGTTTAATAGGAAATCCACTATTAAGAGCACTTATCTACCCATCATCCTTACTACTTACTCACTCTATTACTAAATTCAAAGAAACCTTGTACTTCTATTTTGACAATGTCTTTCCCCTTTCCAAAATCATTCAAATGCTTTGTATATGAAGACTAACTTCCTGTCTCATCTTTAACAAGTTTTGCCAAAGTACCCTGAATCCAAAGTCAAATAACAAAACCATAATGCTGAAAGGGACCTCAATGAGTCGCTTTCCCGTCCCCTAGTCCTCTGTCTAATCCTTCCTTTCCATCCAGACCTGCCTTTATCACCCCTATTCAGCTGCTGCTACTCCAGCAACACATACACTGAGCCTAGAAAGGTTACTCCTTCCTGACTCAGTGAAGTTCTTTGCTGTTATAATTCATAGATGCTGTAACGGAGAAGGCAATGGCACCCCACTCCAGTACTCTCGCCTGGAAAATCCCATGGACGGAGGTGCCTGGTGGGCTGCAGTCTATGGGGTCACACAGAGTCGGACACGACTGAAGCAACTTAGCAGCAGCAGCAGGATAGTGATGGGTAAGAAGTGGAGCGAGCAGCTGTGCAGAACTGCAACAGTGAATCACGATACTTACCCTTTGGTACTAGTTTTAGATGTTTGCTATTAAAAGATAATGAAAAGGGGTTGAAATAGTTTCATATTTGTTAATTCGGTGTGGCTCAGGTGAACTGCATTCCTTAGAGAGCAGTTAACAGTACCATTTCAGATTTCTGGAATTAAATCAGAAGTTCAGATTCAGACAGTATCTTCAAAAAAAATTAAACACCTTGAAAGACTGAAAAATTTAGTACAATGTCCAGATGTTCGACCATATGGTGCCAAACAGCTGCATATTCATTCTACTTTGGGCTTTTATTGAAATGTTTGGAAAATTATGGATAAGTGAACTAACTCATTGAGAATATCAGACCTGGAAAGAGACCTAGAGATCCTCTGCTTGCTCCGTTTTAGAGCTGACAGTGGAGTGAAGATAGCTGTGTCCAGCAAGGAGCGAGAGAGATAAACAGTGATTAGGGACCCAAGAGGTCAAGTCATTTTTATCAAATGTTGTTCAATCAGTCATGTTTGTTGTTTGGAAGATAGAGTTATTATAATATTTTTAATTTTTAGTAATTGATTGGTTGGGTCTTTGGGGATAGGACAAAAAATAAAAAGACACTGAAAAGGTCTTAAGAGTCCTCAGTTTGCCCCAAAAAGGACAAAATAAAAGGCGTTTTCATTTACCTCTAGAGTTCTACCACTTTCCAAGGACAAACGTTCATTCGTGCAATATACATGTGAAAACGATTTAGAGTGCCTATCAATGGAAAATGTATTAGCTAAGTTCCTTGGACCTGAAATTAATAGGAGAGCTTTTAGATTAATGGGACTAGAAATATCATTGCTTTCTTTTGGCGTGATTTTTATGGCATCTTCATATTCTTAAAATAAAATGCACTGCTGTGAATCTAATATGCCCCAATCCTTCATATGATTTGTTGAATTCTTAAGATCATAAAGACAACAAAAACTAAGAGGGCTCTTTTTCTCTTGACCACACAAGTCAAATGATACCTAATTCTGCTCATGTAAATACTTTTAGAGATTAGTGATGCAAAATGTATGAACATTATGTATAGTGATGTTCCTTAAAATTCAAAAAATGAATCAAATAAATATAGGGAAATAGTCTTTTTTTCTAAAAATACTATTAGCTTCAATGCTATTCTTTCAGTATTAAAAACTTAAATATTAAACTTTTCATACAATCAATCTCAGGTATTTACTGAGAATAAAACTATAAGTCAAGGAATGTAGACTTCTCTTTGAAGCATGTTATTTTCTCTCTTTTTTTTTTTTTTGACTTCACAATCTAGATGAAGAAACTAGAATTAGATAAAATGATAGCAATAAAAAGTGTTACAATTAAGTTCTTAATTTCACAGTTTGAACTTCAAAAATTTTATATTTTAGAGTAAATTAAAACCATTTAGGCAGATTTTTAGATTCCAAGTTTATGTGTCTGTCTCTCAACATGTTGTGTCAACTGCACACTGTTTACACACAGGATGAAGAATGACAAAACAGCTATCTAGGTTAGACTCCTGACACTTCCGCCTGCATAAATGTAATCTTACCAAAATAATGAGTCACAGTTAAGACTGGTAAGGTTCACTGTGACAGTAATAGATGGGAACAGAACAGGAAAGAGGTCACCATTTGCTTAACATTTAAAATTGCCAGGTATTTTCCATAAATCTTCTCATTGCTGCTGCTGCTGCTAAGTCGCTTCAGTCGTGTCCGACTCTGTGTGACCCCATAGACGGCAGCCCACCAGTCTCCCCCATCCCTGGGATTCTCCAGGCAAGAATACTGGAGTGGCTTGCCATTTCCTTCTCCAATGCATGGAAGAGAAAAGTGAAAGTGAAGTCGCTCAGTGTGTTAGCGACCCCATGGACTGCAGCCCACCAGGCTACTCTGTCCATTGGATTTTCCAGGCAAGAGTACTGGGGTGGGGTGTCATTGCCTTCCCCAATCTTCTCATTGGGTTCCCATAATAGCCTTATGGAAAAGATAACTGAAATCTAGAGAAATAAATGGGCTACCCTGATAGCTCAGTTGGTAAACAATCCACCCACAATGCAGGAGACCTGTTGGATTCCTGGGTTGGGAAGGTATCCTGGAGAAGGGAAAGGCTATCCACTCCAGTGGCCTGGAGAATCCCACGAACACTGTAGAGTCCATGGGGTTGCAAAGAGTCGGACACAACTGAGAAATAAAATAATTCTCCCAAAATCACATATCTAGAAAGTTGAGGCTAAAAATTCAAATCTAGATCTAATTCCAGATCCAGTATTCGATTACAGCTGACTAATGTAAGTGTTTATGTATTGTGTTGTATTCCCATGAATATTCACAATTATAATTATCCTGTGATTGAAATCAGACTGTGGGACATAAAGAAATGAGATGAATACAACCTCAACTTTGCTGTTGATTCAGTGAGTAATGGTGTCTCAGTCACTTAAGCAGAGTGGCCTCTGCTTTCTCATTTATAGAAACAACAAAACAGAAAATTTAGATTGATCATTTGGAAAATGTATGGTTTCCAATAAAACGATTGCTTATATCTCTTCTGAGATGACAAATGATAATGACCAAACCTATCCATATGCCAAAAGGATAAACATATTTCAACACAAAACCAAAATTCAAAATAATATATTTCTCCTGTGTCCACTTGATATATAAATCTAAATAACAAATATGTGTTTTTGTCTATTTTGTTTACCATATTGTATCTAGAGTTAGCAAAGTGGGGACACATTATTTCAGAAGAAATTCTCAAATCTTTATGTGTGGTACTATTTCTCTTACTCTTTTGGAATTTAATTTTTCAAGTAGCAATTTTAAAAAACAATTTTCCTTTGTCAGTTCTAGAGAAATCCATGTAGGCTATATGGAAGGAACTTCAGGAAATTTATAAAGATAAGGATAAAAGCTGATCATATAAAATTATTGAGATGTGGAGGAAAAGATCTATAAATATATAATTCGTTCCTGGGGATGAAGGCTCCTATCAATCAGTTGTCCAATGTGTCAATAGAACAATAAATGTTTAATAGGAAATCCACTATTAAGAGCACTTATCTACCCATCATCCTTACTACTTACTCACTCTATTACTAAATTCAAAGAAACCTTGTACTTCTATTTTGACAATGTCTTTCCCCTTTCCAAAATCATTCAAATGCTTTGTATATGAAGACTAACTTCCTGTCTCATCTTTAACAAGTTTTGCCAAAGTACCCTGAATCCAAAGTCAAATAACAAAACCATAATGCTGAAAGGGACCTCAATGAGTCGCTTTCCCGTCCCCTAGTCCTCTGTCTAATCCTTCCTTTCCATCCAGACCTGCCTTTATCACCCCTATTCAGCTGCTGCTACTCCAGCAACACATACACTGAGCCTAGAAAGGTTACTCCTTCCTGACTCAGTGAAGTTCTTTGCTGTTATAATTCATAGATGCTGTAACGGAGAAGGCAATGGCACCCCACTCCAGTACTCTCGCCTGGAAAATCCCATGGACGGAGGTGCCTGGTGGGCTGCAGTCTATGGGGTCACACAGAGTCGGACACGACTGAAGCAACTTAGCAGCAGCAGCAGATGCTGTAAACTTCAGTCTCACACTTTTAAACTATTTTAAAATACCTATGCCTACTTCTTAAACTCCAACAATATATTACTAATCTCAAGAGCTCCTTTTCTACTTTAACAGATTTCTTGCTTTAAACTGAGGCAGTCCTACTGTATGTCTTTCAAATTACTGGGAAAAAATAATTATTGCATGGATTCCAACTCCCCCTCTAATGGACCTATAAACTCCACTCTTAGTACAATGTTATACAGCATAAAAATGTAAGTATTTTTCTGAGTGTTGCTTATTTTTTTCTTTTAGCTGTGGGGAGTATCCCCTCATATTTTTGTTGTAAACTCTAGAGGTTAGGGTGTGATTAGCTGTATGACTTTTAGGTTAAGGTCTATTCTGAAAATATATCCTATTTATTTTTGTTGTATTTTGTTTTCACTATTCCTCACTTTGTCCCCAAATTCCCAGAACCTACAAGGATATATAATATATAGCAATATGGAAGGAAAAGTATCTGAGAAAGAATGAAAACAAAGAGTGCTTAGGAATGAAGTTATTCTAAGAATGTAAACCATAAACATCATTATACTTGATATAGGACCATAATTTTGGCTCTATGCTTACTTATAAGCCAAAGGTAAGGGAGAGCAAGAGAGGATTCTGATTTTAGACCATCTACTATGTTATAAAATTAAATAAAAAAGAATTGTAAAGGGCTCAGAGAAGCAAAACTCTAGTAACACTAAGATTGAAAGCTGGAACCCCACGAAACATAACAATCAGCATTTTCAACAATGACCTTACTTTTAGCACATCGAATTTCCAAAAATTTATTTCCTATTCTGGTTTTCAAAAAAAGCCAGAGTCATCTCAAAGAATGAATTAAGTAAAAAGAAGGGCATTCGGTACCACAATGATATGACTGAAGTATATTGATCTCCGAAGCCCAATTTAGCATAGATGTTAATTTTAGAATATCTGGAAGTTTGGCTTTTTGAAACTGCCATGCAACAGACTGCACATAAGAATGCTACAAAACCACCACAAATGCTATGATTCGTGAGCCATACAGTTGATTGACAGGCCTGTTTGCTCTGTCCTCATTGTATGATCTGTGATGTAGATCCAGAATGTAGGCTTCTATAGAGAGGAGTGTCTTCACCTTGTAGTTAGCAAGGATGTATTGTTATGTCTTAAAAAGATACACATAGTTGATATTGCTAAGTAGTTTCCAGTGGTCTGGATTTTTATTCTAAAATATTACGTCTTTCAGTGAAACCCTGTTCACATTATGAAAGTCCAATAATCTAAGAGGTCAACAATATTACCATAGATGGTTTACTTAGACAAGAAAAGGCAAGTGGCTCACCAAGTCCCTGTTAGTATACACAGAGAAGAAGGCAATGGGATGTTCCTAAAATACTTTCGATTTTATAGGGACATGTTAAAATATAAGGCGTCTGGCAATGTCTGGTCTAGCCTAATGAAATCAATAGAGGTAGGCCAGGGCAGGAGAATCCTTATGGCCTGCAGATATGTATTTTGCGCTGCTGTCTCTGATTTGAAAACTGGAATAGATTTTTAATTTATGATTGAAAAGATTGAGTTCACCTTTGAACAGCCTACGTAAATTAGATTGCCCTCAAGTCACGCTTGAAAAGTACCATAACCACCATCATCAGTTTCAATTTGTAAAATAGAACCAATGAAACAGTCGCTAGGGGCACATTTACACACCTAGCCCTTAAATTTTGCATAAATAAGAACCACCACCACCTCCAGCAGGCAAATTAATTTCAGACTGCAAGGATTTTTCTATTGAGAATATTCTGTTCAAAAGTTCAACTTCACAACGCCAGCATGACTGTACTAATGAATCAGCTCTAAAGCCACAGTGGAAATGAAACAGAGATCACTGTTTGGTCATGACCAATATTTCTGTGTGTAAGTTGCTTGGAAGCCACTAAATCGTGCCTCTCTAAAAGACCTTACTGATTTTAACTTCTTGATAACAGATACTAGGTGATATCAGATCAGATGTTTAAAGGGCCTAAGAAAACCAAAAGATGGTAACTAATATAATTCAAGTTAAAATTCTTAATTTCCTTCCCTTGTCTAGCAAAACTTACAAGAAAATTGTTAAGGGGGAAAAAAACGTCAATTGCCCAAAGATTTAGAAGGAGCAGTTGGGTCTATGAATTCTCATTAAATTAGATCCATAAATCAGACTCTATGGAATAACTCTGAAAAGCAAGCCTTATCTTATCCAGGAAAACCCACTGTATATATTTAAAACCTCATAAGATTCTATTACTTATGCTGTATATTGTATTAAGTAAGCCCATTTAAAGTACACACTTTAGCTTCCTTAAGCCAATGTTTTTACAAGTTCATGACCATGATAAAATATATTGCTTTTCAGAATGCATATCCTTTATGCCTATCATAACTATGTTCTACCAATTAAATTATACCAACATTTATGGGACAGAGTTCTCTAGAAACAAAGACTGTGTTTAATGCCTGCAGTGACACCTACTGGTAATGAAGTACACCTAATTCTTAAAAATATTTGAAGTAATAGTATCACAGGTCCATACTTTTCATTCTCAGGGCCCAAATTCACCATCCACAGCAAATTCTTTCTTTTCGTCAGAAAACTCGCTTGATTAGCTTTTCGGTAACAGAATATGCATGCAAATCATATCTTCTTTTAGAGAGTGAGGATTTGGCACGCAGTAGTTTGCGTTATCTTTTTGAGTATGATGAAGACATGCCCTTTTATGTTGGTAACAGATCATCACAAATCATTTCATTTATGCCTATGCAAAACCAGATATCTCTTCTTAGCCAAGATGCCCATGAGAGATAGCGTTTCTGACAAACTGAGAAGATGAAGGGGAACGAAGGCCGTTGCATGAACGGCAGGTTTATGGGACAGTCTTCACTACCGTCATCTCTGAGGGCCCCTGAATAAAACCCATACCCCCTTTTAACAATGTGGTCTTTCCACAGAAGTTTGGCACACCTGATAAGCATCAACTCCTCAAGGCCAAGTTGAGATCTCCCCAAACTCTGTGGCCCCACATTTCCCATAAGCCTGCTGCATGCGGCTTTGTCTCGCACGACACATGTCCCCTAAACACATCATTCAATCATATCCTTCTCTCCCTCACTCCTCTATAAAGCTGCATAAAGTATTCAAATCCTAACAGGCCATTCCTGACTGTTCTACCACCCATACTTGCCCTGAGTTTGAACTCTTATATTCTCCGGTCTGTATTGCACCACTAAGAAATTGCTTCCATACTCGTCTTTAATCACTACTACTAATATTTACAATAGAATCCATGTATAGTTGATCTGTAAAGTTCTGGAAATATGCTAAACTAGAGGGAATGACTTGAATTTTATAATGACCCTTCAATTTCGGTACTATCATCTTCATTCCTCAGATGAAGAAACTGATGTGCTCAGAGCAGTCAGATCCTCTGTTCCAGTTGACACATCAGGCAAAGTTAGGATTAAAAAACAAATCTGTCATGTGTTTCCAACCTCTTCTTCAGTGATTACACATGTGTGTTATCTGTAAGTCATATCTCCGCCCCCATCCTCCAGCCCCTGTGGCTTTGGGACCATTCCATCCTCTGCAGGCTGTCCCCTTTCTTTCCCACAAGGAGTGATAACTGCCTAGCAAGTTATCGCACCCTCCATCAACTGGTGGAGTTTCAGAAAAACTCTTTTGCTTTTGCCTAAAAATTAAAGATAATAGAGGGTCACAGACCTATTGTAATTTTGTTAACAGTGTCATATGGCAGCTTCTGAATGTCATACCTGTCTTTGTGGCTCCTTACTGGTAATGCAGTGGTTGACTAAGAGCCTTTATGAAAGCTGCCAAGCCATCTGTACGATACTACAATGTCATTACATGTTTGCCCAAATCCATAGAATGTACAACAACAAGGCTGAGATCTAGCGCACCCTGTGGACTTTGGGTGATGATGATGTGTCAGTGTAGGCTCACTGAATGTAACAAAGGTTCCTGTAGTTCAGGATGTTGATAGAAGGGGAGGTTACACCTGCATATGAATGCGGTGTGTGTGTGCATGCCAAGTCGTGTCCAACTCTGTACGACCCTATGACTACAGCCTCCCAGGCTCCTCTTGTCCATGGGGATTCTCCAGGCAGGAACACTGGAGTGGGTTGCTGTGTCCTCCTCCAGGAGATCTTCCTGGTCCAGGGATCAAGTCTCTTGCATGGGCAGGCAAGTTCTTTACCACTAGTGCCGCCTATATGTAATACATCTCTGTACTTTCTGCTCAATTTTTCTGTGAACTAAAAACTGCTCTAAAATTAAAGTGTATTAATGAGAAAAAAAAAAAAAAAAACTGGCAATGCTTAATCTCACTCCACGCAATAAATTCAGAATCTCTAGGGGTCAGTTGTGCTTTAGTTGCTAACTGTTTGTGACCCTGTGGACTGTAGCCCACCAGGCTCCTCTGTCCATGGTATTTTCTGTTCATGGCAAGATTACTGGAGTGGGTTGCCTTTTTCTTCTGCAGGGAATCTTCGTGACCCAGGGATCAAACTTGGGTCTCCTGGGGTCAGACCTCTACATTATTATCTGTTTAAAGTTCCCCAGGGAACTCTAACATGCAGCCGGGGTTGAAAACTGTTGTGCTGTGCCTCCTGTGTATCTGGCATGCCTCTGGCACTCAGGTTGCTAAGTTCACTCTAATCACAGACACACTAGAGTCGTCCCCATTCTCAGTCAGGAAGCAATATATGGTATATAAAAATAATGTAATCATATATACAGGAACATATATACTGTGTGTGTATTTTTAGAAAATATGTAAAGCATATTTTATTTAAATATATATATATATATATATATGAAAATACATATCTCTAGTAGGTGACCAGGTATGCACGTAACATAGCATCAACCACTCACCTCACTTCTGAGTCTTTGCCCCGGAGGCCCTGACGTCTGATTTTTTTTTTTTTTGGTTCCCACTGTGAGACTGGAGTTGCCAGCTTCTACACTGTGGGTTTGAGTTCTGGCCCCAGATTTGGCCTTGAAGACCTACAGCTATTGTCTGCTCTCCTGCCATCCTTTGCCTTCTTGTGTGTATTCACATGTGTTCATAGAAATAAAGAACTTCCTGCAGTGTTTCTTCCCTGCCCGTGGGAGCCCTGAGCATGCTGCTTCCTGGACTGCTAACCTGGTAAATATTAACTCCAGCCTTAGCAGTCATGAAATTGTTCATGGACCCTGGTGCTAAAGACGACATGGACCTCTGAGCGCATCCCCTCCCCACCTGTACACTCCTAGGCAGGGGTGAGCATACTCAGTCCTACTTTATTTCACTAGACTATAAGCTCTTTGAGGGCAAAAGGCTTACCTGATTCATCTCTATCACTTAAAACAGCACCTAAATCATCTAAATAGATATTTAAATATTGGTACAGTGGTGAACAATTCACCTGCTAAAGGAGAACTTGTTCAGTCCTTCAGTCATGTCCGACTCTGCAACCCCACGAACTGCAGCACTCCAGGCTTCCCTCTTCTTCACTATCTCCTGGAGTTTATAAACACTGAGTTGATGATCCATCAAAACCGTCTCATCCTCTGTCATCCTCTTCTCCTCAATCTTTTTCAGCATCTTTTCTAATAAGTTGGCTCTTTACATCAGGTGGCCAAAGGATTGGAGCTTCAGCATCAGTCCTTCCAATGAATATTCAGGGCTGATTTCTTTTTTTTTTTTTTTT
>SJYX01020272.1:13276-28952 GCA_006410675.1 Oreotragus oreotragus
GTATCAAAACAGATCCACTGCTTTGAGGCCAATGGAAGTACTAATAAAATGGAAGTGAAAGTGAAAGTCGCTCAGTTGTGTCCGACTCTGCGACCCCATGGACTATACAGTTCATGGAATTCTCCAGGCCAGAATACTGGAGTGGGTAGTCTTTACCTTTTCAAGGCAATCTTCCAGGGATTGAACCCAGGTCTCCCACATTGCAGGCAGATTCTTTACCAGCTGAGCCAAATACTGTTGTCATTAAATACTTGTTGCAATAAGCAAGACAGTGTGATAATAAGAAAAACCTTGCCTAACAACACTGAAAAGACAGAGTTGGAAAATTATAATTAGTGTCTTCTATACAGTTGTCCACGGAAGGGTATGATCTAAGGCTGAAACAATGTAGTTCCTACAAAGAGTGTACACAAGAAGACTGGCTCATTAGGACCTCCACAGTTTATACTTGTTCTGTTTTCCAGAACCATGTTTATTCTCTTTAATTTGGTTTCCAAGGATGTATCAGTACTGAGAAAGGGCATTTGCGTTAGTAGATAAGACTAATTGTCAGAAAGATGTATCATCTCCTATTTGTTAGTAAAATTTAATTTTTCTCCTACTATCTGTATTGAAAAATTTACTAAGGTCTTATCAGACCTAGATAGCTGACAAAGCAGGTCCTGGACCAGATCACACCAGACATACCAATTCTTGAAGTCCTTGTAAACAGTACAATTACACTACTAATGAAGAACATTAAAATGCCATTTCTCTGTTAATTCTGCAATTTTGCCCCTGAATCAGCACTTCAGAGAGTGGGAAAATCAGTTCTAAATAGAAGATAAAAGAATTCCTACATAACTTTGATAACCACAGAGACCAATCTCAATTATACATTTGTGTTTTTGGAGACAGCAGGTCAGCTTCAGCAATGCTACACACTGTTTACTGAGTTCAGTGACAGATGGGAAGACATGGACTTTCAGGGGCCCTCCTGTAATGCACTGAAAAACCTAGTTTTGGAGCTGCCTCTATCATGGGAGAAAAGTAGAGGCAATCAACTCGGATATGATGCTATTTCTCTTCTAACCAAGCTGGAGTTAAAAATTCTTGAAGATGGTGATGGCCAAGTCCAGAGTCAGGAACGGGGGTCTGGTCAGAGTCCAGGGAGCCATTAGACCTTTGTCTTCTTGGTTTCCAGGTTGATCATGTTTCCTTGGATTTGGGGGGTCTGCTTATCAGCTGACCCCTGAACATCCCCTGGCTTTAAAGGAACATAGTAGTAGCCCATGATGGAGAAGATCAGGCAGACCACCAGCAAGAGGCAGGAAAACAAAATGAATTCGGCCCACTGTAGGAAGAAATACATACAAGAGAAAAATATGGAGAACCTGAAACTAAAGGGATCTTTATAGGATGAGGAATGGAGAGCAGACTGATACAGGGTCACCAGTTTAGGAAGAGCTTTGGTAGGAGAAGACAGGGCTCACTGTCCTCGACTCACATGGACCTATGTGGCCATTATTGCAACTTACATGTCTATTTTCCTGACAAAGTCTGTGTCTAATTCATCTCAGGTCAGAGGGTTGAGTGGGAGACAGAGGGGTCAGGGAAGGGCAGCAGAACAAGATGGAGGGAAATTCTTGGGTAGAACATGCTCCTGTTTCTTTTAGGTACATACCTGAGCCAGGCCACTGAACTGTGCCACAATAAGCACGATGATATTCCCAACTGCAACTGTCAACAACCAGGCTGCCTGGAGTACAGACTTCATGCTAGAGGGAGCCTAGAGAAGACACAAATCTGTGAGTAAAGAAACTCCCCATACCACCTTCCTATCCCATGCATCTAGCCATAAAACTTCTCCCACCCCAACTTCAAGATTTGAACTTCCCCCACAAGTTCAGCTATCACATCAGTTCAGGGAATGGTAATAACATTCATAGTAACAACAAGGTGGAGCTCTTAACTGAATATTTTAATTCATTGTATCATATAATCTTCATTATAACCCTAAGGGATAATTTCTATTACTATTCTTTATACAAAAATAGCATCAGAGAGATGATAATTCACTTGTGGAAGATTACACAATAGATTTTCAGCCAAAATTTGAACTTGGGCAGTTTGATTCCACAGTCCTTATTCTTAATATTTCAGTATCCTTTTCTGGATCCCAAACAGCATAGGGATCCAGCCTGCCATGTTCCTGGGAGTCAAGTTGATACTCTGTTCAAGGTCATAAGAAATCTAAAGCCAAAAACTATAGAGGTCTTGGCCATGGTCACATGTCTAATTAAGGCAGTCAAAGTGTTGGTTGCTCTGTTGTGTCCAACTCTTTGTGACCCCAATGGCTGTATCCTGCCAGGCTCCTCTGTCCATGGAATTCTCCAGGCAAGAATACTGGAGTGAGTAGCCAATCCCTTCTCCAGGGGATCTTCCCAACCCAGGGATTGAACCTGGGCCTGCTGCATTATAGGCAGATTCTTTATCATCTGAGCCAGCAGGGAAGACCCAAGTGAAGCAGTGTCAGGATTAAAACTCCATCCTCTGAGGAGTAATTCCACCTCCACTTTCCACTTGTAAAAACCTACCTGAGAATAAGAAAACTCAAGTCCTGTGACAGAGAACATGACCTCCCCAGCTGTAACAAGGGCATATTGTGGTAGCTGCCATGCGATGGACATTTTGTTGGCTGGGATGTATTCCATCTTCCAGGCCTGAGGACCCTGATTGGTTCTCTTAGTGAGGGAAACAAGAAATGGGCTTGTTAGNTATTTTTTTCAGTTTTGTCATCAGTTCTCAGCTTTGTTGAGTAATAACCACAAACTTTATTTGTAAGAGAATATGGACAGCAGAGAATGGAAGGGTCAATGCAAATACATGACCCTTCAGTTCACCCCAAGAGGGCTGCATGTGATGCTGAGATGGCGTGGAGCTGGCCATGTTCACCCCACACATGCAGTGTAGTGCTGTGGGAACTGCGAGGGCACAGGGTTATCCTCGGACTTGGGGCACTCCTAAGATGCGGGGTGCCCCTGGGGGTGCGGGATGCCCCAGGGTGGGGGTGATGGATGCTGCAGCAACCCCACCCCACCCCGAGTGTCAGCTCTCCAGCATCTCTACCCTTTTATAGTCAACGCCTGAAAACCAATTACGTGCTTCAGAACTTAAGTGTTTTTACAGTGATTTCATTTTTCTCTCTCCCACCCCAGCCCCCAGAATTTAAAGGACGGGGAGAACTTATATTTCTTGCAGATGGGAAAAACAGTTTTAATAATGAAGGACCTGATTTCTGGGGCCAGGTGGGTATGTGAGGTGCTGACACTGGGGTAGGAGGGGGATGTAAATGAAGATGCCCAGCATTTAGCAACCAACCACTCCATGGCTCAGCTTCTCTGCCTTCTAGCTAAGGGAATTTTGTGTTCATCCCCATGTGCATAAAATTCAGTGTTTCCCAGATTATGTTGTTTTGCTATTGAACTATCTCCTTTTGCAAACTTTATATGGACAAGGCTAAGTGGGATCAAATATAATTAGAAGTTGGGCAAGGGTTTCCCTAACACTATATTAAGAGTCTAATCTGTGTGACATGATTGATTTCACAGTTGCAAGGAATGAAATGATAACAGGTAGTTTCTACCTGTTCCCTCACATATATATGTACCTCATTCAACACACCTGCACCCAATATGCATAAGACCCCAGGACTCTGATAAATGGCAAACTGGTGTACAAAGCAGAAAGACAATCAGAGAGCAGTTGGTGATATTTCCAGGCTTGCCCAGCTCACAAGCACTTTCTGAGGAAGTTGCTGGGGAAGCTTCTCTATGCCACCCCAAGGCCTGACCTCCAGCAAGTGGGGATCAGCAGCTACTGTGGAAAACTGTACAGATAGATGTTCCTCAAAAAACTAAAAATAGAATTACCACATGATACAGGATTCCACTCGTGGGTATATATCCAAAGAAAATGAAAACACCAATTCAAAAAGATATATGCCCTGCAATGTTCATAGCAACGTTATTTACAATAGCCAAAACATGGAAGCAACCTAAATGTTCATCATTACATGAATGGATAGAGGATATGGTAATATACACAATGGATTGTTACTCAGCTATAAACATATAACGAAATTTTGCCATTTGAAACAACATGGATGGACCTGGCGGCTCTTATTCTTAGTCAAGTAAGTCAGAGAAAGACAAATATTTTATATCTTCACCTATAGGTAGAATCTAAAAAATAAATGAATGAATATAACAAAACAAAACAGACTTTTAGATAGAGGGTAAACCAGCAGTTACAGTGGGGAAGAAGGAAGAGGAACAAGACAGTGGAAGGGGATTAAGGAGTACAAACTACCAGGTATAAAATAAATAAGATAAAGCACAGGATGTAATGTACAGCACAGGGACTATAGCCCCAATACTTTTTAATAATTGTAAATGGAGTATAATCTATAAAAATATCAAATCACTATGTTGTACATCTGAAACTAATACAACACTGTAAGTCAATTATAGTTCAATTTTTAAAAAAAATTTTAATTAAAATAAAAAATTGATGATGGGGATGCTGACTGGCAGAAGATTGATAAAATAAAGGCCATTTTGAGGGCTCTTGCATTTCAAATGGAAGTTTACATTGCAAACTGTAGGCAATGAGGGGTGAATGGAGCAAATCTGAACTTTAGAAAGTGATTATGTTGGCACAATGGAGGCTAGAGTGAATGGACGGGGGATTCGAGAGGGAGGGGCAGAGATGAGCTTCAGGGTAATTAGTCAGGAACTATAATAAACGGACCGCTTCATGGTGTGTCTGCCAGAGTCACGGACAATGTCTCTCTGTTACCCTTTCCCGCCTCTCCGTGTTATTTGTTCACAAAAGCAAGTGCCCTGCCATCCGCCCACCCTGGTTTAAAAATTCTCCCAAGGAGAAGCTCATCCATTTCACACAAGTTTGAGTCACTAAGACACAGAAATTACATAGACCATCAAACCAGCCTCTGCATTTATCCAATAAGAAGAAAAAGTCAACAACAATAAGCGTGGCCTGGTGAACAAAAAAATCAAAAGATAACAAAACAGAGGCAGGCAATTAGTAATTTAAAAGGTGCTGTTTGGGGGGACTTCCCTGGCGGTCCAGTGGTTCAGGCAATTCCTGATCAGGGAACTAAGATCCCATATGCCTTGCGGCCAAAAATTTAAAAATAAATTTAAATAAATGAATAAGATGATGAAGATCCCACCTGCTGTGTGGCCAATAAATAAATAAATGAAGAGATGAATGCAGATAGTTTCAAAAGGTCATATTACTAGAAAACTATATTTTTTAAACAAAATACAATAAAAAGGGCTGTTTGGGGGACTTCCCTGTTGGTCCAGTGGCTAAGGCTCTGTGCCCTCAGTGCAGAGGGCCTGGGTTCCATCCCTGGTCAGGGAACTAGACCCCACATACTGCAACTAAAGATTCGGGGCGCCACAACTAAGACTTGGGGCAGCCAAATAAATAAATAAATAATATTTTAAAGTGCTGTTTTATTTAGGTTCTCAAACTATGTGGAGGCAAACTCTTGTTCACTCTTGAGCTGTGTGATCTTGGGTCAGTGGTTTTTTTAACCTCTCTGGACCCTGGGGTTTCTCATCTGTAAAATGAAGGCTGGATGAATACTGAGCCCTCGTAATGATCACCTGATATCTCAGTTCTTCTATGACTGCGTTTCCAGATAATGCAGGTTCGTATTAGGAAGGAAAGGTAATCATTCAGACTGGCTCCTCTTCATTCTGAAGCAGCTCTTCCATCCAGGGCCCCAACTGGACTCATGGAAGCGAGTTGAGTGCCACTTATGCTTTATTCTCAGTGTTTTTCCTGGAGCCCCAGTATGTCTACACGTACACACTACAGCCTAGTTCCATTTTTTAAAAATATTGATTGATTGATTTGGCTGCACAGATAAGATTGATTGATTGATCTGGGTCTTAGGTGCGGTACACAGAGTCTTTGATGTCTAGTTGCAGCATGTGAACTCAGCTGTGGCATGTGATATCTAGCTCCCTGACCAGGGATCGAACCCAGGCCTCCCTGCACCGGGAGCTCGGAGCCTTACCACTGGACCACCAGAGAAGTCCCTACAGCCTAGGTCTTGAGGCCTCATCTTTGCACAGAGCCTGAGCTCTAAAGTGAGAGAGACCACATGGCTTTAGGCACCTTGAGCTGCTGATACTTCTGCATGCAGGGAGCACAGACTGAGTCCAGGCCTGAGTCTCTGCTCCATCCCTTACTTGCTATGCCAACCTGGGCAAATGATTTCAGTTTTCCTGCTAAAGATGGAAAAAATAACAGCATCTACCTCGCAGGGTTATTTTGAGGATAAAGAAGAACAGAACCTGGCACATCATAAGTGCCATTTTACTGTGGTCAGTGAATAAGCAGGATGTGATAGGCAATTCATCAGGCTCAGTGATAGCAGGATAAATCAGCCTTTATCATCCACAAGTCGGTCATGATCCCTGAGAGATCCAGACATGTGATTAAGGTTGGTGGGTCTAAGTAGAAAGTGATGTTGCTGGGAAGACCCCAAGACCCCTTGGTGCTCATCAGGCCATTCCCACATGGTGATACACAGAGCCATTCCCTCTCTACTCAGTTCAGGGAATTTATTTTGGTACTTTTCTTCAGTACCCACAGGGCTCTCAACAAAGATTAAAATGTACCAACCTTAGTAACCTAAACATAATGGAAATACCAAGAACAGATTTGGATGAGGCGTGCCCAGTGACATCACGTTTGTAAGACTGATTGGGAAAGTTAGAACACATTGAAATTTAGTGTAGGAAGCACCTGCCAGGAACAGCTTGTTCTTCCAGTTAGAGAGACTTGGGGTCCCCACCCTTGTCCCACCAATAACCTTTCTAAAAATAAAAATAGGCCTTTATAACCAAAGCATTTTTACCCTCATATTGAGACTAAAATCCAATTCATACAACCCTGGGCACCCAAAGAGAATCAGCCAGAGAATCCTACACAGCTGAGGCAGGCAGGATGCCTGGAATCTGATCAACACAACACTCTGAGGATGCATTGTTTAGAAAGGGATTTGGTCACCTCAGGCCTCCCTGGTTTTATGAAGCAAAGAATCCATAAGCAATGCAGCACAGAAGTAGATTTCTGTTTTTGGATATTGCTTCAAAAGTCCACAAACCAATTCAGAACACCTATAGGACCCTGGCAGGGAGGTGATGGATAGGATGTGAGAGTGATGGTGGATGCTGCTGGACGGGTGGTGGTTGGTTCCATGAGTTCCGCACGAAGAGCTTGAACTTTATCCTGCAAGCAGTATAGAGTCATGATCTGTGTTTTGGACCAATCCATGTGGAGAGTGGATTTCAGAGAAGCAGGAAAAGGAACTACAATAAATGTCTATTATAACAGTTTGGAAAAAGAGATATGAGAATCTGAACTTAGGAGGAAGTAAGGGTTAAAAGACCAGGTAGATTTTTTTTTTTTTAATCATTTAAGAAAGTATTTGTTGATTTGAAACATGAGCACTTTTAAACTTCAAGGGAGGGCTTCCTTGATGGTCTAGTGGTTAAGAATCTGCCTGCTAATCCAGGGGAATGGGTTCGATCCCTGGTCCTGGAGGATTTCATTTGCCATGGGGCAACTAAGCCCATGGTCCACAGCTACTGAGCCAAGGAGCTGCAACTACTGAAGCCTCTGGGCCCTAGAGCCCACGCTCCACAACAAGAGAAGGCCGAGCACCGGAACCAGAGCAAGCCTGGGCACGGCAATGAAGACCCCAGTGCAGCCAAAAATAAATACACAAATAATCAATTTTTAAAAATTTCAAGGGAAAGTTGAAGGCAAGTTTTCATTTTTTTAAACTGAAGAATAGTTGATTTACAACACTGTGTTAATTTCTGGTGTACAGCAAAGTGATTCTATACACACACACACACACACACGTCTATGGGCTTCCCCAGTGGTTCATCAGTAAAGAATCCACCTGCAATGCAAGAGACTGAGGAGACACGAGTTTAATCCCTTAGTTGGAAAGATTGCCTGGAGTAGACCATGGCAACCCACTCTGGTATTCCTGCCAGGAAAATCCCATGGACAGAGGCGCCAGTGGGCTACAGTCCACAGGGTCACAAACAGTCAGACACGATTGAAGCAAGTGAGTATGCATGCATACACACGTCTATAAATTATTTTTTGTATTCTTTTCCATTATGGTTTATCACAGGCTATTGAATATAGTTCCCTGTGCTCTACAGCAGCACCTTGTTGTTTATCCATCCTCTATATGCTAGCTTGCATCAAGAGCAGGTAGATTTGAGAATGACTTTAGGAAGTGAAACTGGCACAATGTAAAGATGAATTGCACCTGAGGTGGCAGAAGTTGGGTAGACAACCTCGTAGAGCTGAACAATCTTAGGTGACATATCAACATCTCACCTACATTTTTACACTGATGCAGTCAGGTCCGGACTACCACAGACAGACCCAGCTCTTTCCAAAACAACTTCGCTGTTCTAGCAGCTTCCTGTTGGTACGTTTTCTTTCAGTGTCAGTAACCAGCATTACACATTCTAGGAAAAGGGGGGAAATTCAACATTCTGCCAAGGCCCTCATTTTTTTTTTTCATAAAGTTAGGATTAGCTCTTGGCACATCACATGGCATTAATTTTGTATTACTTGCAATCTGATTGATTACGGTATACCAAATTATGAATAGCTGCCAAGAAGTCTCATGACCATTTATCAAAAAAGACGCTGTAGGTATGAGTTATAAAAAAAAGGATGTGGCAGGAAAACTGGAGTTCAACTAAAAATGTATTAGTCATGTAGGTCCTTTTACAGTTCTAAGACTCCTGTGCCTAGTCATGTGTCCAGTTTGCCTTGGGTGTGATTTCTAGAGTTCTGTGTAAACTCTTTGGTTTAACTCCACATAACAAAATGCAGTAAGTCCCCTGCCTATGAACCTTCAAGCTGTGCACTTTCAAAGATGTGAACTTGCATTCATTCCATCAGCATCAGGCATGAGTAAGATTGCAGCTTGCCCTCTGTTTCCTATTGCTGGCAATGATTCAGCTCTACCATCTCCTGCCTCCTCTCCCTCCTCCCGCCAGTAGACCTTCTTGCCTGTCCACTCAGTGCCAGTCCCTGTATGCCAGCTGTATCATAATACTACTGGACTTTTCAAGGTACTATACTGTGCTGCTGCTGCTAAGTCGCTTCAGTCGTGTCCGACTCTGTCCAACCCCATAGATGGCAGCCCACCAGGCTCCCTGTCCCTGGGATTCTCCAGGCAAGAGCACTGGAGTGGGGTGCCATTTCCTTCTCCAATGCATGAAAGGAAAAAGTGAAAGTGAAGTCGCTCAGTCGTGTCCAACTCTTTGCTATCCCATGGACTGCAGCCTACCAGGCTCCTCTGTCCGTGGGATTTTCCAGGCAAGAGTACTGGACTGGGGTGCCATTGCCTTCTAGGGATTAAAAATGCTTGCTTTACTTTTGTGTTTGTTTTTTATGTATTATTTGTCTGAAAAGTATTATAAACCTATGAAAGTACAGTCCTATATAGTCGAGGGTGTTAGTTGGGTACCTGGGCTAACTTGGACTTACAAACAAATTGGACTTATGCACTCACTCTCAGAATGGAACTCCTTTATACTGTATGTCAGCTGTTATGTCCAGTACTGAGCACAGTGCCTGACCTATCGTAGGCATTCCGGAAATGTTTATTGAATGAATTAATGAAAGTAAAAGGCAACTGTGGGCAGATTCAATCCTCAGGGCCTGAAACCTGGCCCAGGAGCGTCTGGCCCATGAAGTCAGAGAGGACACAGCAGAGAAGCACAGCCGTCTACACCTCTTCCCTGGATCCACCTCTCAGGCTGGCTTTGGGGTTTAGGATCTGCCTGGACCTGCATCTTCTCGAATCTTCCTTAATTACGTCACCCACTACAGAGACAAAGCAATTAGTCCAAGGGCACCAGAGTGTAAGGAGCAGGAATTTAGCAGGCATTTGGCCACCAGAGGGCAAGAGAGTCAAAAGCCTGCTCCTGCCCATCAGTGTTGCCCTTGGCTGGGTGGAAACTTCCATGCTTCCCTAGCAGCATTCTCCGCATTTCTTTTTACTAATCGTCCCCAATACTTGGTACAGCAGGAATTCCAGTATGATTTAACCCCCAAGCTATTTACAATATCCACCTTGGGCAATGTTTTCCTTTTTTGCTAATAACCATTTAAAAATGAAACCAGGACACAATCAGGTACTTTTCCAAGGTTGACCAAGCAGGGCTTGGGCAACTTCCTGTGCAAACTGCCTGGAAACTTTGAAGCTGGGCATACTCCCGAGAATGGCTAGGAGGTGTGCCCAGAGGCCGGTAGGTTGGGTTGGGGTGCCAGGTAAAATACAGGGTGCTCAGTCAAATCTGAGTTTCAAATAAGCAGTGAATATCTAATACTGGCCACACTGTGAAGCTTGTGGAATCTTAGCTCCATAACCAGGGATTGAACCTGTGTACTCTGCAGTGGAAGAGCAGAGTCTTAACCACTGGACCACCAGAGAAATCCCAATAAATACTTTAAAATACAAATCTGCCCCAGTGTGGGGGTCAATCTATTATTTTTATTGAATCCAGCCACCCTTCCTGTGTGCAGTGCAAGGGGGCTAATTCTTCCTGCACCCACCAGGTGCCTCGCTCATCTGCCTTAGCTCACACCACCTTCTCTGTCTGGGACGCTCAGCCCGCTTCACCACCCGGATTACGCTCCTTATTCAAGGTCCGGGTTGAATGTTACCTTCTGCTTCCTTTTCAGTACTCTTAGGACCCCGCATCCCTGAGTGGTGATGTGGTTTATCGCGCCTGCCTAGCACATCAGGTTGGTTGTTGTGTGTGCCATGGGATCAGTGATGTTCGGTGGGGGCCGGAAGGGAGGGGACCACTTTGGTCATTCTGCAGATTTCTATATATGGGAGAAAAGCAAGGATAGAAACTGCTGTACTAGCTTCCCAGCCCCTCAGGCTCCCTCCCGGGCCTCCCTCTGGTCCGCGGCTCTTCTCTGTGTTCTCCGGGTCTAGAACACTGACCAGCTAGTCAAAGAAACTCAACATAATTACATATTCCTAAAATAATATAATCAGCAAAGCCATAGTTCTTTGCTATTAAGGAAAAAAATCTCCCATGGCTCCTTCCAGGCCCATTTTCTTTCTCAGCGGCCTCTCCTCCTCACTTCCTCACCCACCTTGGTTCCATCAGATTTTCTAGCATCCCTGCTTCCCTGGGAGCACTTTCAGTCACCCCTTTACTGATTCTCCTGCCCTCTGGCTTCTCCTTCCTCCTCGGTTTTCAGCCACTTTTCTGTTGGTGGATGCCCTAGAGAAAAACTCTTGCCTCCACCCCCACCGCTGATACCCAGAGAGCCTGCAGGACGGGGGTAGGGCTGGGGGCAGTGCGGGGAGGCACACGGAGCCTGGTGATCCTGGTGTTCCTGGTGCAGAGTCAGGGGCAGCTGGCAGGCTCAGAGCCATCATGCAAGGACTTGGGTTTCAGTCTGAACAAGGACACATGCTCCTGGGCCATCTGCCTAATATTTCCTTCAGGCAGGGTCTGGAGACAGCAGAGAAGGCACCCTGAAATGGTGAGACGAGGAGGGCTTAATGAAGCCATTGCAATGTTTCCACAGGGATGGGAGGGGCTCAACACAGGCCCACAAGGGGAGGCTACTGGGATTGATGCTTACCTTTTCTGGGCCCAAAAAAGCAAGAGGAGAGAGTACCTGGAACAACCTTGAGAGAGTGCTCCGGGCGGGGGTGGGGTGCCACCTGGTGAGGTGCGTACTCCCCAGAGGGTGACCCAGCAGGGAGGGGAGGAGAGTGGGCCCACCTCATTCTCCTTGATCTCTGGTTCTTATTAAGTGATTGTTGACACTGAATTAAATAGCAAATCCACCAATCTGGGAGTAGAAACAGTGTGAAGAGTAAGGACAGTGTGGTCCAGAAAGGTCCACGGATCAGCCCTTGCTTCTGCTCTGGTCTCCTGACACTCTTCGGGTCTCCCTCTGGCCTCTCGGCGGAGTAAGAAAGGTCATGAAGTCTGGGGAAATGGTACGACGCCCACACTGCCCTGGATGCTGGGACTGTGGAGGGATGAGGAGGGAGGAGAGACAGAACAGATGTGGCTGCAGTGAGCTCTACAGACCCCTGGGCCAGGAAGAGAGCAGAGGGTGAAAATAAAGGCCAGGACTGGTGGGGAATGTCTCCTGGAAGGGATGGAAAGTTCTTTATAGCCTCCTTGGTGATTTTTCATTGTAATTTTTTTTGGCTGCATGGCATGTGGGTGACTGAGGATGGAACCCGTACCCCATGCGTTAACTGGCCTATAGCATTTATGATCTTACATCCATCTCCTGATTGTATTGTCATTCTTGTTGTACCATGAAGAGATTGAGCAATTTCTAAATAATTTCATGTTTTTGAAATTCCTTTTGGTAACACTGCACTCACTTGGCTGGCTTCAGTCAATCAGATACCATTATTGCAGAGCCCTTAAATGGTAGACTATTTTAATATTGTAGTTTGGAGTCCCAACATTTTGACCTACTGCATATTTTGATCCTGGCCAACATTTTAAATGTAAAATGGCATCTGATATATGAACAATTATCAGAAAAGCATGTACTTTAAAAAGTTAAGTACAATTAAAATATTTCTAACATTTTCCATTTAAATATCTTACTAAAATTACTTTATCAGAATAAATTATTTCTTGGTAACCCTTACATTAAAGATTTTCCTGATCAATTTTTACATACCTTTATCAAATACCACCTGCTATTTTGTCTTCTATTTTCTGGCCATTATTTTTAAACTCAAACTTACACATAAAAATTTTGTCAAAAAGATGCTATATTCCTATAAAATTTTGGTCAAAAAGAATCTTTTCAGGGTCAATTTTTTTTGTTATTAATGTTACCAAATATACATGATTATACAGTCTTTTTTCCCTAAAACTACTTTTACTGTATGCAGGTTCTCAGCTGTATTTGGTTTTACTGTATAATAATTGTAATGAAATTTTTTATTAGGTAGCAGGTGTTATTAAATAGTAGATGTAATACATGGATATATCATGAGATTAAAAATAGAGATAAAATATCAAGTTCAAAAGTCCTGAAATAAAAAGTTCTTGATGTTGAAATGATTTTGATTTGATTTCCTTATTTGGAAATAGAGTTGTTGCAGGTATAATTAGTCAAGTTATAATTAAATCATTGGGGTGAGCCCTAATCTAATATGACTGATGTCTTCATAAGAGTCAGAGTCACTGCATTCAAAATGTAGTAAGGGAAGTGTTGCTTTCGTTGATATTGTGAACAATATTGGGCATATATTTGGGTTTTCTTAGCCTCAGAGAAGACCATGACCTGAGCTTTTAAATAAAAGTCACATTCTTAAATACTCACAGACAAATATAATTAAGTAAACAAAGTAGATTGGATGGGAATGATACAGACTATGGTAAGCTGTCTAAAAGTGTACAGCCACTATAGCACCAGCCAAGAGATATGTTAATACTTGTTACAAAACTTTGTGATCTAATACCAAAGAGATGTTAGGAATCCAGTTTCTTTGGTGAAATTGCTTCAATTTTAAATATTGTCAATTAATAATTATTATCATTTTTGTCACGACTGCAACCAGACAAAACAGAACTACATGAGGAACTGGGCCCTCAGAAGCTCTAATTTATAATCTCTACTCTAGATGCATATTAGATCCTTGCATTCAGAAACAATACATATAGCCTCTAACTTGAGCATTATACTATAGACAGAACAAAAAAAAACTGAAATAACACCAGGAATGCAAGTGTTATGAGTTGAGGTGTGTCCCCCTAAAACTCATATGTTGAATTCAAACCCTCATTATCCACCTGAGAATGTGACTTTATTTGGAAATAGAGTTGTTGCAGATATAATTAGTCAAATTATAATGAGGTCACTTGGGTGGGCCCTAATCTAATAAGACTGGTGTCTTCATAAGAGAAATTTGGACATAGACAAATATACAGGGAGAATTCCATGAGAAGATGAAAGTGAAGACTGGGGTGATTCTTCTATATACCAAGCAACACCAAACATTGCCAGAAAACCACTAAAAATTAAAGGAAGCTAAATGAAATGGATTCTTTCTCACAGCTCTCAGAAGGAACGTACTCTACCAACACCTTGGTTTTGGACTTCTAGCCTTCATGACTGTAAGACGATAAATTTCTGTTGTTTAAGCCATTCAGCCCATGGTACTGTGTTACAGTGGCCCTAGAAAACTAATACAGCTAGGTTGCTTTAACAGCAGAAAATCAATTAATGCACCATATCAATAGAAAATCACAGGATTTTCAGTAGACACAGAAAAACCATTTGACAAAATTCAATGCCTCCTCCCACTTTCCTAGTAAAAAACATACAAACAAAAACCACAACAGACTAGGAATAGAAGGGAACTTAACCTGATACCCAATCAATGACACCTGTGAAAACCCCACAGCTAACATACGCAGTGATAAAAGACTGAATGCTTTCCCCCTGAGTGGATGTCTACTCTCACCACTTCTTTTCAGTATTTTATTGGTGGTTCAAGCAAGAGTACTTCATTAAGAAAAAGAAGTAAAAGTCATCCACTGAAAGAAAGAAGTAATGCTTCTTTATGCAGATAACATGATCTTGTATGTATAAAGTCCTAAGGGATCCACTAAAAATCTATTAAAACTAACAAACAAATTTAGTAAGGTTGCAGGACATAAGATCAGTATCAATTGTATTTCTACATATTTCCAATGAGCAATTTAAAAATGAAATTAGGGAAATGATTCCATTCAGTTCAGTTCAGTTCAGTCACTCAGTCATGTCTGACTCTTTGCGACCCCATGAATCGCAGCACACCAGGCCTCCCTGTCTATCACCAGCTCCTAGAGTTCACCCAGACTCATGTCCATCGAGTCAGTGATGCCATCCAGCCATCTCATCCTCTGTCATCCCCTTCTCCTCCTGCCCTCAATCCCTCCCAGCATCAGGGTTTTTTCCAGTGAGTCAACTCTTCGCATGAGGTGGCCAAAGTATTGGAAGTTAGCTTCAACATCAGTCCTTCCAAAGAAATCCCATGGCTGATCTTCAGAATGGACTGGTTGGATCTCCTTGTAGTCCAAGGGACTCTCAAGAGTCTTCTCCAACACCACAGTTCAAAAGCATCAATTCTTCAGCGCTCAGCTTTCTTCATAGTCCAACTCACATCCATACATGACCACTGGAAAAACCATAGCCTTGACTAGACGGACCTTAGTTGGCAAAGTAATGTCTCTGCTTTTGAATATGCTATCTAGGTTGGTCATAACTTTCCTTCCAAGGAGTAAGTGTTTTATAACTTCATGGCTGCAGTCACCATCTGCAGTGATTTTGGAGCACAAAAAAATAAAGTCTGACACTGTTTCCACTGTTTCCCCATCTATTTCCCATGAAGTGGTGGGACCAGATGCCATGATATTTTTTTCTGAATGTTGAGCTTTAAGCCAACTTTTTCACTCTCCTCTTTCACTTTCATCAAGAGGTTTTTTAGTTCTTCTTCACTTTCTGCCATAAGGGTGGTGTCATCTGCATATCTGAGCTTATTGATATTTCTCCTGGC
>SJYX01020273.1:16188-36171 GCA_006410675.1 Oreotragus oreotragus
AATAATGTATGCAAATTCTAAGTAGTGGCCTTAAGCTATGGAAAAATAATCTAACAAAGAGTGAATGTATGTATATGTATAGCTGAGGAACTTTGCTGTACACCTGAACATAACACAATGTTGTAAACCAACTATCCTCTGGTAATATATATATATATATATATATATATATAAATGTAGAACTAAAAAAAAAAAAAGGCTGCTTGCCTCCACCCTTTTTTTCCCTTCCTGAGGATTGGAATGCTATTCTGGTCACATGAGCCAGATATAATCATGTGCATGAGCACTATACCTAAGAAGAAATCAGACCAAAAAGGTAGAAAAAGTCTACATCCCCAGAAAATTTAAGGAGGAGCAGCCAAACTTTGTCAAGACCATTCATCAACCCCAAAAGTATTATACTGAGAAATGTATTAAGATTTATTTTATTTAACCCACTATATTTTGGAGTCTATTGTAGAAATTTAAGGTTCCATCCTAAGCAATGGGGAAAAAAAAATGGTACATGACAATATGGTGTGTCTGTAATAAAATTTGTAAAGTGTGTAACATTGGCTTAATAACCACAAGCTGAACAGTAAGGACATAGACCCAACAGGCTGGAAAGCTTTTGATCCTCTTCAGCTGTGGAAACATTTTAAAAATAGTTGTCTTTGACAATTTGGAAAGCTGATGACATCTCTACATAATCTGGAACTCTGGTTATAAAATGCTAGAATATGGTTATAAATGTTAGAATATCCCTTTTATAGTTGCTATCATGTAGCCCTTAGCAAGAGATCATCAGAAATATGAACTTTTATTATAATTAGACTGCTTGAAACAGAAATGTAAAGGAATATAGTTCTATGGAATATTTTTTCTGACCACATAATGCATTCTAAAGTGCCTTGGAGTTCAGTTATTTGAAGTTTTGCCATGATATCATGACCAACTACTTCTTAACCTCAAATAGCAGAATTTATAATTGTGACCTCAAGTTTGTCTCAGAGCTTCTATTTAAATGTTCTTTGCTACCCAGTGGCCGTTAGTTCAGTAGCAAATATTAGATTCATGTTGTTCCAGTTTCACAAGACATCTTATTCCAAGTGCCATTAAAGCAATCACACATAGCCTAAGGGGAAAGAGGCTATTCTGAACAAAAATATGTAAGGCTTAGGAAATATGTTTAGATGAACTATTTGGCTGAAGGCACTTGTAAATGGAACTAATTGAAATCATATATTTGGAAGCCAATACAGCTGAAATGGGCTTCCCTGATAGCTCAGTTGGTAAAGAATCCTCCTGCAATCTGGAAGACCCCAGTTCGATTCCTGGGTCAGGAGGATCTGTTGGAGAAGGGATAGGCTACCCACTCCAGTATTCTTGGGTTTCCCTTGTGGCTCAGCTGTTAAAGAATCCACCTGCAAGACTGGAGATCTGGGTTTAATCCCTGGGTTGGGAACATCACCTGGAAAAGGGAAAGGCTACCCACTCCAGCATTCTGGCCTAGAGAATTCCATGGACTGTATAGTTCATGGGGTCCCAAAGAGTTGGACATGACTGAGTGACTCACTTTCACAGTTGAAATATTTTGCCAAATAAACCACACCCCTAGCCTGTACAAGTTGATGTCTCTTCAATTCCAAAAAACAGTTGGGGACATCAAATTACTACCAGCATAAAGCTGAGCAGTCTCTACTAGGGCACACTCTCTGATGCCAACTATAGAGGAGGTCACAGAAAATAATAATGAACAAGCAACAGCAACTGAAGTAGCAGATGGTCTTCCTAGCTACCAAAGAATGATTCTCCATAATTTTTGCCAACCAGAATTTGGTAACTATCTTAGAATGGTGAATGTCACATGATCCTCATTATTCCAGTTTTTTTTTTTTTTTTTTAAATGAAGAATTTAATGTAACAACTCTACTCAGACTCCATTGCTGTAAATTGAGCAGGAAGGAGCAAAGGAATCTGTGTGTTACAGTATTCAATTCAGTTCAGTCGCTCAGTCGTGTCTGACTCTTTGTGACCCCATGAATCTCAGCACGCCAGGCCTCCCTGTCCATCACCAACTCCCAGAGTTCACTCAGACTCACGGCCATCGAGTCTGTGATGCCATCCAGCCATCTCACCCTCTGTCGTCCCCTTCTCCTCCTGCCTCCAATCCCTCCCAGCATCAAAGTCTTTTCCAGTGAGTCAACTCTTCACATGAGGTGGCCAAAGTACTGGAGTTTCAGCTTTAGCATTATTCCTTCCAAAGAAATCCCAGGGTTGATCTCCTTCAGGATGGAGTGGTTGGATCTCCCTGAAGTCCAAGGGAGTCGACATAATGTAAGGAGCCTATTTGGACCCATTGGACAGACTATTCCTCATCCAGAGATCTTGGACAGATGGGGAGCTGAGTAGAAACCCTTGATAGGAGGTTTAGAGGTCTTCCCAGAATGTGTTTCTGTGTGTGTGTGTGTGTGTGTGTGTGTGTATTGAAGAATATGTTTCATGTATGAAAAGGGCTTGTGTGGTGGACTTTTTTTTCCTTTTTGCAATAGGATGTTCACCATCTGGAGACTGCATTCAAGTGTGAATGATTTCTGGTCAATGGACGATAAATGGTATGTGTGCAAATCATAGGTCATATCTTGAAGCTACTTACTCTCCTTTCTTTTTCTCTTTTCCTGATTTCAGAAACACAGACCTGATGGTGTGGGGAGACATTCTAATGAATGATAAAAGGTCCTACTTAAATGGCTAGATTATCTTGTGAGTAGGAAGGCCTACCCATCATATTATTTGATAGAGAAATGAGTATTTATCTTACTTGAATCACTGAGGTTTGAGACCTCCTTTTTGTTTGATATTCTGAACACAGATATGTTAGGCTGTAGCATCCTTTTATAATTCTGTAAAGGACAAATGTGAGATTTACAATTCAAGATGCTACCTCTGATTTTGGACTGGGTGACAAACTGGGGGAGATAGAGATTTCACTTAAATGCCTAGAGATATCCCTTGTGAGAAATGATAGCTTAAAGATATGACACAATGACAAGAGCAACGAAGTTTTCTTTGGTTGATATTAGAGAAGTAAAATTAGCTGAACAGACATGTTCAGCTAATTAAAGGTAGAAGTTGAGGAGTGAAGTTTTAGGTGACACCAAAAATCTTCAGTAAATACCTGTCATATGCCTGGCACTTGGGTATTTGCTGTTTATAAAGTATTATTTACTGAAAAAATTCATGATTTTGTTTACCAGATAAGAAAAAAAAAGCTGACATTTATGAAAAAAATTAAGGCAATATGTGTTTAGCTAAAGCATGAAGGTCTATACAGACTGTGAGCTTTCAGCAGAGAAACTTTCTTTAAAAATTATGCTTTATTGAAGGATAATTGCTTTATATAATTTTTCTACCTTCTGTCAAATCTCAACATGAATCAACCATAGGCATACATGCATCCCCTCCCTCCTGAACCTCCCTCCCATCTTCCTCCCCATCCCACCCCTCTAGGTTGATACAAAGCCCCTGTTTGGATTTCCTGAGCCATACAGCAAATTCCCCTTGGCTATCTATTTTACATATGGTAATGTGAGATTCCATGTTACTCTTTCCATGCATCTCACCTGCCCCTCCCCTCTCTCCATGCCCATAATTCTAGTCAACATAAAAACTTTTATAGGAGGACCTTCATAAAAAACGTTCAGCTTAAGCTAGTCCTAAAATGATGAATCAAATTAAGATAGTAAATAAAGTAGATGGAAAAAATAAACTAGCCCTGTTGCTAGTGGATAATATTAGCCCCACAGAAACCCCCAATTTGAAAATTTGTATTTAATCTGATATAGAGATTGTCCATTTGTTGATCCATGAGCTATTTTTGAATAGTTTGATAAACTTAAAGAAAATGCTGTTCTGATACATACACACACACACACATTCCATTTCTAAGTTTTCTTATTCATGTTTTATTAACTTTATAGGTTAAAAATGTTAAATTTCTTAATAGAAGTGACAGGTTTATATTTATTTTAAGATTTGGCATGGTGTTTTTCATGGTGTGAATCATCACCAAAGATTATAAATATCAAACTGTTTTTTCTTTTTTCTAATTTAATTATGATCATGAAATATTCCTTGCATTTTAGGCAGTAATAGTGTATACCTTTTATTGAATGCTTACTTTGTTGCAGGTTCTGTTATGATAATTTCATGTGTATTCATTCATTTAAGAAAGAAAAATGCAATGAAAGATGGAAAGAAGAAAGATCAGTAAAGGTGTATTTCATAAGATTATCTCATAAGACCACATTTTTTTGAACCACTGTTTGTAGACAAATACACAATTGCATAGTTGAAATATGTAATCTGAAAGAGTTTCTAAAAGAGAAACATATTGTGTTCAGCAATTTTTCTATAATTAAAAAATGCTACTGATATACAGTTGGCATGATATATTAGTTTCAGGTATATAATATATTGATTTGATATTTTCATACATTATGAAATTATCACTGCAATAAGATCTGTTATCCTTATAGTGCAAAGCTGTTAAAGTATCACTGACTATATTACTTACGGGTACATTATATAACAATGACTTATTTATTTTATAACTGGAAGTTTGTACCTCTTAATCCATAGACAGCATATTAAAAAGCAGAGACATTACTTTGTCAGCAAAGGTCCATCTAGTCAAGGCTATGGTTTTTCCAGTGGTCATGTATGGATGTGAGAGTTGGACTGTGAAGAAGGCTGAGCACTGAAGAATTGATGCTTTTGAACTGTGGTGTTGGAGAAGACTCTTGAGAGTCCCTTGGACTGCAAGGAGATCCAACCAGTCCATTCTGAAGGAGATCAGCCCTCGGTGTTCATTGGAAGGACTGATGTTGAAGCTGAAACTCCAATACTTTGGCCATCTGATGCAAAGAGATGACTCATTTGAAAAGACCCTGATGCTGGGAAAGGTTGAGGGCAGGAGGAGAAGGGGACGGCAGAGGATGAGATGTTTGGATGGCATCACTGACTCAATGGACATGGGTTTGGATGGACTCCAGTAGTTGGTGATGGACAGGGAGGCCTGCGTGCTGTGGTTCATGGGGTTGCAAGGAGTCAGACACGACTGAGAGATTGAACTGAACTAGTCCTCTTCACCTATTTTGTCTGTCTTTCCCTTCTGACTGGCAACTACCAGTTTGTTCTCTGTACCTATGAGTCTGTTTCTGTTTTTTTTTTTTTTTTTATGTGCTTGTTTTGTATTTTAGAATCTACATATAAGTTAAATGAAGCTTCCTTGGTAGCAGAGTGGTAAAGAATTTTAAATACATTTTAAATAAATGAAAATTAGTTATATTAAGAAAGATAAAATATCACTTTTGGCTCAGTGGTAAAGAACCTGCCTGCCAAAGGAGGAGATGAGAGTTTGATCCCTGGGTTGAGAAGATTCCATGGAGAAGGAAATGGCAGCCCTCTGCTGTATTCTTGCCTGGGAAATCCCATGGACAGAGGAGCCTGGTGGGCTTCAGTTCATGGAGTGGCAAAAGTTTGACATGATTCAGTGACTAACCAACAACAAATAAGTTAAATCATACGGTATTTATTTCTCTATATGATTTTTTTCACTAAGAATAATATTCCTCAGGTCCATCCATGTTGTCCACAAAATGCAAGATTTCACTCTTCTTATCACTGAGTAGTATTGCATTGTGTGAATACATATATTTACATACATATACACATAAATATACACCATCTTCTTTACTGATATCTCTGCAGGTAGACACTCAGGTTGCTTCCATATCTGGGCTATAGACAACAGTGTGACAGTGAGCACTGAAGTTCATATATTTTTTGAATTAGGATTTTCACATTTTTTCAGATAAATATCCTGAAGTAGAATTGCTGACTTGTAAGGTGATTCTATTTTTAGAGTGTTGAAGAACTTCCACAGTAGCTGCACCAATTTACACTTCCACCAACAATGGGCAAGCATTCTCTTTTTTCCATATCCTTTCCAACATTTGCTGTTTCTTAGCTTTTTGATAATAGCCATCTGACAGGTGTGAGGCGAGACCTCAATGTGTTTTTTTAAAGCAATTTTAATTTAATATAGATTATGTATTTGGCTGTGGCACGCGGGCTCTTCACTGCATCACATGTGACCTTTCTTGGTGGCACATGGGCTCTTATGTGCATGTGCTCAGTTGTTGTGGAGCTTAGTTGCTCCACAGCATGTGAGGTCTTAGATCCTTGACCAGAGACTAAGCCTGAGTCCTCTGCATTGCAAGGCAGATTCTTAACCACTGGACCACCAGCAAAGTCCTTCGATGCGGCTTTGATTTATATTTCCCTCGTGATTAGTCATGTTGAGCACCTTTTCATGTTTGCTATTTGTTTTCTCTGGAAAATATGTCTCATCAGCTTTTTTGCCCACTTTTTAATTGAGTTGATTACTGTTTTTTGTTTTTTTTTAAGTTGAGTTGTATAAGTTCTTTATATGTTTTTATATGTATAAACCTCCTTTTACAAGATTTTTGTTAGAATATAGTTGATTTACGGTGTGTTAGTTTCTTACCAGATGTATCACTGACAAACATCTTCTCTCATTCAGTAGGTTGCTTTTTCATTTTGCTGGTGGTCTCCCTCACTGTACAAAAGCTTTTTAGTTTGATGTAATCCATTTGTTTCTTTTGCTTTTTTGCCCTGCTTGAGGAGACAAATTTTCAAATTTGTGTGGAATCACAGATGACCCTGAAGAGCCAAAATAATTTTGAAAAGAAGAACAGAGCGGAAGGAATCATGCTCCCAGATTTGAAACTATACAAATAAAGCTATAGTAATTAAAAGAGTATGATGCTGGCACAAAAACAGATAATGAAACAGAAATAGAGAGCCCAGAAATAAACCATGCTCACATAGTCAGTGAATCTGTGACAAAAGGTGGCAAGACTATACAATGAGGGAAACACAGTCTCTTCAATAAATAGTATAAGGAAAACTAGACACCTACATGCAGAAGAATGAAACTGGACCACTTTCTTACAACACATGCAAAAATAACTAGAAATGGTTTAAGGACTTAAATGTTAGACCTGAAACCATAAAACTCCTGGAAGAAAAAAATTGACTGCAAACTCTGACATCAGTCTTAACAATATTACTTTGTGAATTGGTCTTAGTAATATCTTCAAATCATCTTTTTCATTGTTTCATTCTCTACCTCTCTCCCACATCCTCTCACAATGTACAGATAACCAAAAGTCTCTTAATAGCTCCACTCAAACTCTACAACTTCATCTGTATTCTATCTGCATTTACCCTCTACTTCTCCTCTCTCTCTCATTTTCCTTCTACGATTCTCTCTCCTGCCAGTTATGTTCCACACCAAAATATAAAATCCTTCTACATCTTCAATTCTCTGATTCAACTATTCCCCGTTAGCATTGCCCACCCATAATTTACTATCCCAATGTGCCAGAATAAGGACTGTAAGGCCAATTAAAGTCAGCACACTATTAAGAGGATTTGAAGAATGGGAGAAAAAAAGACCAGTGAACACTTATGAGTTAAATTTTGTATTATTCCTATCACAATTATAGTACTATGCAAAAACTTCTGGAAATAAAACTCTTTTTATATCTTGAGGATTCAGTGTCCAGGGCATTCATAACATTAAAATAGTCTGACTATAGAAAGTTGCTAATAAATCCCTGAAGGTATACTCCTTATTCTGGGAAACTGAGNTTAAATTTTGTATTATTCCTATCACAATTATAGTACTATGCAAAAACTTCTGGAAATAAAACTCTTTTTATATCTTGAGGATTCAGTGTCCAGGGCATTCATAACATTAAAATAGTCTGACTATAGAAAGTTGCTAATAAATCCCTGAAGGTATACTCCTTATTCTGGGAAACTGAGCACATACAATAGCAAGCAGTGTAATTCTATCTGGTTCCAGTAATTGCACCAATTTGTTTGAAAGATAGAAATGTGCCCTTTACTCTAAGAAAAACGAAATTGAACACCCAGATCCAGTGCCTGTAGCCAACTGACTTTGTTCTCAGGAAGCTCTTTGCAAAATTTGATATTGCCCAAAGTTATCAGCACTGTCTCCTTTGCTTTTGTAAATGCTCAGTCATTTTTAAAGATTTTTTTCAATAGAAATTCTCTTCATTCATTAATTTGAAAGACACTCCTTGCATCCCAAGTGTTTTAGACATGATACCTGTTCCCTAGGTGTACAAATATAAATATAAGGTTCACAAGCTTTAAGAGGAGGTTTGGTAGAAATATACAAGGTAGGAAGGAGGGAGAGCAAGAAGAAACACTGAGTTCAGTACAAAAAGTGGAGAAAGTGAAAGTGAAAATGAAGTCGCTCAGTCATGTCCGACTCTTTGCGACTCCCTGGACTGTAGCCTACCAGGCTTCTCTGTACATAATTATAAATAGTACATGTTTAATAGATATTTGACACATGGAAAACATTGGAAGGTATTCTAAGCAGAGAGACTATCACTCTAGGGCATGCATGTAAATCAGCATTAGGCATGGGCGAATTACAAATATTTTTTAACTAGAAAATATTATGTCAACTGCAAGAAGATGCTAGCGAATTCTGTAGGAAACTTTTATGTGTGTGTACTCAGTCATGTCCAACTCTTTGCAACCCCATGGATTGTAGCCCACCAGACTCCTCTGTTCATGGATTTTCCAGGTACTAATACTAGCGTGGGTTGCCAGTTCCTCCTCCAGGGGATCTTCCTGACCTAGGGATCAAACTCCCATTGCTTGCGTCTGTCTCCTGCATTGGCAGGCAGATTCTTTACCATTAGCGTCACCTGGGGAACCCAGGAAAACTTTATTTTGGTTTAATTTTGGTTACCGCATTTTACTACTACTGACACTAAATTCATCTTACTTTCCAAGTGCCATATATTAATAAGATTCTTACTGTGAGGTTAAAAAGACATACTCATGCAAGTTTCTTAGGAACACCTGTATATCTGTCATTTTCTCCCTTTACTCTTCAAACAAATATATATTTCTTGTCTGTCATAAAGTAGTCATTATAAGTAATTTTCCATCTGGTATTGGAGCAAAAATATTCAGGAATATCAAGTCTGACATTACTTTATAATTTCTGGGCTTCAACGGGCTATGACAATTATGGCAAATCATTATCTTAACTATAGAAATAAGCCCCAAATTCAAGTTTTAGAGGATCATCCATTTTAATAGTTTTTTCCTACAATACAGAGAAATCATTACTAATTTATTTATTCTCACTGGGCTAACAAAAGATAAGAATACCATATGGCGTCTCAAATATTAATGTTAACTGGAAAGTGTTAGTCACTCAGTTGTTTGTATCTGACTCTTTGGGAACCCATACCCGCCAGGCTCCTCAGTCCAAGGGGTTCTCCAGGTCGATATTAATATATTGGAGTAAATAGAAACCAATGTGTCATTAAATATAGTTTCACCTTATTTGTGAACTTCTATACATTTGTCAAGTTTTCCTTGATAATTACACAATCTTAATGAAACTACTTCAAATTATAGTAGAGTAGGTACAATACACCTTCAAGTTTAGATAAGTAGCAGGATAGATGTAAATGTAAATATAAATGTATAAATATCCAGCTAGTAGAAACTACTAATTATCTATCAATATCGCATTTCTTTTTCATGCTTTCATAATAAAATCTCCTGAGATTTAGAAGGACATATGTCACCCATCAAGAGACTATATTTTGTAGTCTTCTTCCAGCTGTATGCAATCACATGCCCAAGCTCAGGCCAGTGTAAGGTGGGAAACCAGGATGCTGGCTGTCCATTTTGGTATTCTCCCTTGTCTTTCTGGCTGAGATATGGGAATGGCAGGGGCCAGCCAGCTGTAACCAGGCACAGGAGAGGCGCACACAAGCATAGGTTGCAACAGAGCAGAAAAGATGGACCTGATGATGACCTGGAGAAGCTGAGCTGCTTCTCTCCTTAGAACAGCTCAGCTGTTTGTTTCTTTTTTTCCTCACACAGTGAAATAAATATAAAATGAAATTCATCCTCTTGCTTGTACAGTTTGGTATGCTTTGATAAACGCATCCTCAGAATCAAGTTTTAGAACACACTTATCATCCCAGAAAGCTCCCTTCGGTTCTTGGGGAGTCACTTTTCACCCTTATTTCCAACCCCTGGAAACAACTGATCTGTATTATCACTCCAGTTTGACCTTTACAGTATTTTTTTTATGAATATAATTATACATACATAAAGAAAGCTAAGAACCAAAGATTTGATATTTTCAAACTGTGGTGCTGGAGGAGACTTTTGAGAGTTCCTTGCACAGAGAGGAGATCAAACCAGTCCATCCTAAAGGAAGTTAACCCTGAAAATTCACTGGAAGGACTGATGATAAAGCTGAAGTTCCAACAGTTTGGCCACCTGATAAGAGCCGACCCGTTGGAAAAGACCCTGATGCAGAGAAAAATTGAGGGCAAGAGGAGAAGGGGGCAACAGAGGATGAGATGATTGGATGACATCCCTGATTCAATGGACATGAGTTTGAACAAACTCCAGGAGATAGTGAAAGACAGGGAAGCCTGGCCTGCTGCAGTTCATGGGGTCATAAAGAGTTGGACATGACCCAGCAACTGAACAACAAAATAATTACGTATTATGTAACATGGTGTTTTTGAGATTTACTCACATTGTTTTGTCATAGTGTGTGCCCTCTTAATTGCTGAGTAGATTGCATTTTATGAGTCTACCACTTTTTTTTTAATTCATTCACCACTTGATAAATACTGGATTTTGTCCATGTAAGAACTATTATGAATAATGCTTCTATGAACACTTGTAAGCAAGTCTTTGTATGGAAAAATGCTCCCTTTCTTTTTGGTAAATAGGGTAAATTTCTAGGTCATATTGTAAGTATGACAGTGTTGAATGTGTTAGTTGTTTATTTGTCTCTCGCTCTTTGCCTCCCCATGGACTGTAGCCCACCAGCCTCCTCTGTCCATGGATTCTTCAGGCAAGGCGACTGGAGTGGATAGTCATTTCCTTAAACAGGGGATCTTCCCAACCCTGGGACTGAATCTGAGTCTCCTGCACTAAGCAGATTCTTTACCATCTGAGCCACCAGAAACCCCCCATGTGTACTTTTTAACAAATTGCTGCAAAGAAGCTTCAGTTTCTCCACATCTTTACCTGCACTTGATATTGTCAACATTTCCAGGGTTCTTTTAAGCTATTCTTGTTATTGAATAATGAATCTGAGAATTTTAATGTATTTGTTGCATTTTAATAGTTTCATTTATGAAATGTCCTTCAAATCTTTTGTCACTTTTTAAGTTGTATTTATCTTCCTATTGAATAATAAGCATTCCTAACATAAAAGACAAATCCTTTGTAATGTAAAGACATATGAGTTCCGAACAGTCTCTTAGTCCTGTCTGATTCTTTGCAACCCAACTGCAGCAAGCCAGGCCTCCCTGTCCATCACCAACTCCTGGAGCTTGCTCAAACTCATGTACATTGAGTCAGTGATGCCATCCAACCATTTCATCCTCTGCCGTCTCCTTCTCCTTCTGCCTTCAATCCTTACCAGCATCAGGATCTTTTACAATGAGTCCATTCTTCATATCAGGTGGCCAAAATATTGGAGCATCAGTCCTTCCAATGAATATTCAGGACTGGTTTCCTTTAGGATTGAGTGTATGGATCTGCTTGCAACCCAAGGGACTCTCGAGCATCTTCTCCAACACCACAGTTCAAAAGCATCAGTCCTTTGGCACTCAGCTTTCTTTATAGTCCAACTCTCACATCCATACATAACTATTGGAAAAACCATAGCCTTGACAAGATGGACCTTTGTTGACAAAGTTATGTCTCTGTTTTTTAATATGCTGTCTAGGTTGGTCATAGCTTTTCTTTCAAGAGCAAATGGCTTCTGATTTCATGGCTGCAGTCACCATCTGCAGTGATTTTGGAGCCCCCCAAAATAAAGTATCTCACTGTTTTCATTGTTTCCCCAATTATTTACTTTGAAGTGATGGGAGTGGATGCCATGATCTTAATTTGTTGAATGTTGAGTATTAAGCCAGCTTTTTTTACGCTCCTCTTTCATATTCATCAGGAGGCTCTTTCATTCCTCTTTGCTTTCTGCCATAAGTGTGGTGTTATCTGCATATCTGAAGTTATTGATATTTATCCCAGCAATCTTGATTTCAGCTTGCACTTCACCAGCTGAGCATTTCACATGATGTACTCTGCAGATAAGGTAAATAAGCAGGATGATAATATATGTCCTTGACATACTCCTTTCCCAATTTGGAACCAGCCTGTTGTTCCATGTCCAGTTCTAACTGTTGCTTCTTGACCTGCATACAGATTTCTCAGGAGGCAGGTAACATGGTATGGTATTCCCTTCTCTTGAAGAATTTTCCACAGTTGTGATCCACACAAAAGCTTTGGCATAGTCAAGAAAGCAGAAGTAGATATTTTCCTGAAACTTTCTTGCTTTTACTGTGATCCAACGGATGTTGGCAGTTTGGTCTCTGGTTCCTCTAACTTTTCTAAATCCAGTTTGAACATCTGGAATTTCACAGTTCACCTAATGTTGACTTCTGTCTTGAAGACTTTTGATCTTTCCTTTGCTAGTGTGTGAGATGCATGGGATTGTGCGGCAGTTTGACCATTCTTTGGCATTGCCTTTCTTTGGGATTAGAATGAAAACTGACCTTTTCCAGTCCTATGGTCACTCTTGAGTTTTCCATATTTGCTGGCGTATTGAGTGCAGCATTTTCACAGCATCATCTTTTAGGATTTGAAATAGTTGTACTGGAATTCCATCACCTCCACTGGTTTTGTTCATAATGATGCTTCCCAAGGCCCAGTTGACTTCACCTTCCAGGATGTGTGGCTCTAGGTGAGTGGTCACACCATCATAGTTATCTCGGTCATGAAGAACTTTTTTGTATAGTTCTTCTGTGTATTTTTGCCACCTCTTCTTACTATCTTCTGCTTGTTAGGTCCATAATATTTCTGTCCTTTATTGTGCCCATCTTTGCATGAAGTGTTTCCTTGGTATCTCTGATTTTCTGGCAGAGATCTCTAGTCTTTCCCATTCTGTTGCTTTCCTTTATTTCATATATTGATCACTTAGAAAGGCTTTCTTATCTCTCCTTGCTGTTCTTTGGAATTCTGCTTTCAAATGGGTATACTTTCCTTTTCTCCTTTGCCTTTAGCTTCTCTTCTTCTCTAAGCTATTTGTAAGGCCTCCTTAGACAACTATTTTGCCTTTTTGCATTTGTTTTTCTGTGGATGGTCTTGATCCCTGCCTCCTGTACAATGTCACTAACCTCTGTCCATAGGTCTTCAGGCACTCTGTCTAACAGTTTTAATCCCTTGAATCTATTTGTTACTTCCACTGTATAATCATAAGGGATTTGGTTTAGGTCAATCATGATGCTGTAATCCCTCACCTAGAGCCAGACATCCTGGAATGTGAAATCAAGTGGGCCTTAAGAAGTATCACTACGAACAAAGCTAGTGGAGGTGATGGAATTCCAGTTGAGCCATTTCAAATCCTAAAAGATGATGCTATGAAAGTGCTGCATTCAATATGTCAGCAAATTTGGAAAACTCAGCAGTGGCCACAGGACTGGAAAAGGTCAGTATTCATTCCAATCCCGAAGAAAGGCAATGCCAAAGAATGCTCAAACTACCACACAATTGCACTCATCTCACATGCCAGCAAAGTAATGCTCAAAATTCTCCAAGCCAGGCTTCAGCAATACATGAACAGTGAACTTCCTGATGTTCAAGTTGATTTTAGAAAAGGCAGAGGAATCAGAGATCAAATTGCCAGCATTTGCTGGATCATGGAAAAAGCAAGAGAGTTCCAGAAAAACATCTATTTCTGCTTTATTGACTATGCCAAAGCCTTTGACTATGTGGACCACAACAAACCATGGAAAATTTTGAAAGAAATGGGAATACCAGACCACCTAACCTGCCTCTTGAGAAATCTGTATGCAGGTCAGGAAGCAACAGTTAGAACTGGACATGGAACAACAGACTGGTTCCAAATAGGAAAAGGAGTATGTCAAGGCTGTATATTGTCACCCTGCTTATTTAACTTATATGCAGAGTACATCATGAGAAATGCTGGACTGGAGGAAGCACAAGGTGGACTCAAGATTGCCGAGAGAAATATCAATCACCTCAGATATGCAGATGACACCACCCTTATGGCAGAAAGTGAAGAAGAACTAAAGAGCCTCTTGATGAAAGTGAAAGTGGAGAGTGAAAAAGTGGTCTTAAAGCTCAACATTCAGAGTACTAAGATCATGGCATCTGGTCCCATCACTTCATGGGAAATAGATGGGGAAACAGTAGAAACAGTGGCTGACTTTATTTTTGGGGTGCTCCAAAATCACTGCAGATGGTGCTTACTCCTTGGAAGGAAAGTTATGACCAACCTAGTCATCATATTAAAAAGCAGAGACATTACTTTGTCAACAGAAGTCTGTCTAGTGAAGGCTGTTTTTTTCAGGAGTTATGTATGGATGTGAGAGTTGGACTATAAAGAAAGCTGAGTGACAAAGAATTGATGCTTCTGAACTGTGGTGTTGGAGAAGATTCTTGAGAGTCCCTTGGACTGTAAGGAGATCCAACCAGTCCATCCTAAAGGAAATCAGTCCTGAATATTCATTGGAAGGACTGATGCTGAAGCTGAAACTCCAATACTTCACCACTTGATGAGAAGAACTATCTCATTGGAAAAGACCCTGATGCTGGGAGGGATTGAGGGCAGGAGGTGAAGGGGACGACACAGGATGAGATGATTGGATGGCATCACTGACTCAATGAACTCCAGGAGTTGGTGATTGACAGGGAGGCCTGGCATGCTGTAGTTCATTGAGTTACAAGGAGTCGGACATGACTGAGTGACTGTACTGAACTGAACTGAACTGAACTGAATCATCTAGTGGCTTTCCCTACTTTCTTTAATTTAAGAAAATTAAGACTTTAACTTAAGTCTTACATAGATGATAGGCAGACAGATAAATATGACTATAGATATAGATTACAATGGCTTTGTGAAATATTTTTCTGTATATGAAGCTTGCCTTTTCAATTTTTAAAGTGACCTTAAATAAGCAAAACTTTTAATGAAGTCACTGCTAACCACCTCGGCCTTTTATTAGGAAAAGAAATAAAATACCTATCTTGTTAAAAATCTCAGTTGTTTTAGGCTCTGCTAAAGCAGCCAAATCAATAATCTAATTGATGTATAAATATTTTCACACCAGGACACTACCAACAATGTGCAATAAACATGTTCTGCTTTTGGAAGTAGAAAAGTATAAACATTTTTCAGATAAAGTGTCTTCAAGTTCAAGTAAACAGCATAATTAAGTATATAAACTTCGATAATCTCACAAACTTGGGGCTACAATAAAAATGATTGAAAGAGGATAAAATTTATGTCTTTTCTAGTAACTGGGAAAACACATGTTTTATACATTCAAAGTATTGAGGACACAACACTATGTATTGCAAGACTGCATTGTTAGAACAAATTTTTAAAAAATTCCATTTTATAAATAATTGAAAAGGATCACTGAAGAATCCCATTACTTGCTCTGTCCTAAACCCTAGCTCAAGGGAAGCTGAGGCTTGAGGGCAGCATATTAAGATAGTATGAAAATAGATAACTAAGAGCCCGCTGTATAACATCAGGAACTAAATACTCTGTAATGGCCTCTATGAGAAAAAAAATCTTTACAAAAGTGGATATATGTGTATGTATAGCTGATTCACTTTGCTATACACCTGAAATTAACACAGCATTATAAATCAATTATTCTTCAATAAAAATATATTAAAAAATAAATGATTAGCAAATCCTAAAAATACTTTATGCTGATGATATTTAGATTCTCATTGTAAATATTCCTTCATTTTCAAATACTGTTTTCATAAACATTGATGTGATTATTTTTTTGCCTTATTCTCTGAAGAGAGTAATATAAGGATTATGTTGTATTACACCTGTACTTTGAAAACATTAAATATTTGTATAATGAAAAAAAGACTACATATGCAACTTTGGAAAATTTAACAAACTACATAGACCAAAATTTTCAAAATTGACCTAACTCGTTTCTCATTGTCACAGAAAATTGGTCAAAAGTTAACAGATACATGGCAGCTGTTGACTCATAAGATTAATCCTACCATTTAGAGAATGTGATCTCTAAATCACCTTATTTTAGTGATCTAATGGAGGAAAATGAAAAGAGCTAGAAAGCGTGAAGAAGAAAATAAAATCGAACCAACAAATGTTTTCTTAATGCTATAGAATTCTTGCAAGCAGGTCAAATATGGTAAAGTTGAATTCTAAAACATCTTTGATAGAATCCATCTCAATTTTTAAAACTGAAGTTTAGTTAACATACAATATTATGTTAGTTTCAGGTGTACAACTTAGTGATTCAACATTTAAAATACACTGTGCAATGATTACCCAACAAGTGTAGTAAACCATCTGTCTCGATACAAAGTCATTCCAGTGATATTGACTCTATTCCTTTATACTATAGTTTACCTCCCTGTGACCTAATTATTTTCTAAACAAATTTTATACATCTTAATCCCCTTCACCTATTTCCTCCAACCCTTAACCTTGTCTCAGTTTTTAAGAATGAAATAAAAACTAGTTCAAACAAAGAAAAGAGAAATTACGCTAAATGGAATAAAATTACCCTAAAGAAAATTTTAAAATATCCCGTATCATATGACCAAACTAAAAGGTATCGGCAGACTCTGCATTTTTTTAAGAACTTGGAGCATTTGCTGCTGTTGACTGTTTTCCCTTGTGAAGCCTGTCCTCTAGACTATAGAAAGGCCAGCCTCTCCTATTTAACTCCTTTGGAACATGCATTCTGTTCTTCAGTTACTGTGCCAGTTCTTTGCACTACCACTTTCCCATCACTCTCATTAGATTTAGTGTCGTCCCTCTCCACTGGTGACAGTATCTGTGCTAATGATTTTAAAAATTGGTACTTTTCATGAAAAGTACCAATAACTTCTGGGAAATTTTAAGATGTTTTATGGACATTTCCAACAGGATGGTCATTAGGCTCATCCATAACAACTTAAAAAAAAAAAAAAATCCGGTGCTTCCTCCTTGCTTCCAGATGTTTTTGGAAAGAATTTATTTAATGAATTTTTGATAATAACCAAATTTATTTTTCTTCTCACTGCAATATGCTGGAGATTTTAGCCTTGCATGCATGCTCAGTTGCTGAGTCATGTTCAACTCTTTCTGACTCCTTGGATTGTAACCTGCCAGGCTCCTCTATCCATGGAATTTTCCAGGCAAGAATACTGGGGTGGCTTGCCATTTCCTACTCCAGGGGATCTTCCTGACCCAGAGATTGATCCTGTGACTCCTGAGTGTCCTGTATCAGCAGATGAATTCTTTACCACTGCACCGCCTGGGAAGCCCACATTGATCTTACATGTATTTAACTATAACCTCTGCTTTCTATTCCCATTAACACCAGCAGCAAGTAATTTAACATTGTCTTGCCTCTCATTCGTTGGGTCTACTGTGTATTCTGCTCTTAGCCTGTTAATTTGTTGATAACTGCCTCTCTCTCAGGCCATCCCAGACAATATTGTTAGAATGGTCTTTGATAACACAACGAAGAGTTCATGACTTTCGTGTTGAAAAGCACTTAAAGACTTCTTTCCACCTATAAAATTAAATTGAAGTTATTCATAGCATTTAAGCATCTTTTTCATGATAATGGAAACCGTTTCCTTTTCTGAATCCTGTAGTGTCATATATGCTTATTTGTTCTACTACATGAGTATTCATTCTCCATCTTTTTCTCTTTACATACTCTCTCCAGATCATCTCCATTATTCTCATGACATTTAAGTTATCATATGCTGAGTTTCAGATGTGTATCTCTAGCCTAATACCTCTTGAAAGCATGCATTCAATTACCTACTTGTCAATTCTATGTCATTGTCTTATATCTTAGAACTCATGTGTCCAAAAGAGCATTTTTCTTACTTCTGAAATCTGTATCCCCTATATAGATGTTTCTCATCATAGTAAATAATACCATTTTCCAGATATTAATATGAAAAATTCACATTTATTATCTATTTCATTCTTCCATCAGGTCTCCAAACCCAGTTTATCAGCAGATTTATATTCATATAGCAATTTGCTTTAGATCATCAACTCTCTTTCCTTGAACTATGGTTTCTTTCTAACCAGTCTTTAGGCTTTAATTCTTGCACCTCCCAAACTATTCCTTGAAATAAAACTCAAATTCTTCAAGATAATGTTAGAAGCCCTGCATGATCTCAGTTCTGCTTACCTCTTCTGCTTCATCTCATGCTGTTCTTACCAACTGCCCTAATACCCTCCACAATATCATGCTTTCAACAGATTCAGAACCTTTGCTTATACGTTCATTTCTCTTTTACCCATAGTCCTAAGATTTTCCTATGTTAGATATCCTAATTGATTCTCTTTTCAGTCTTTATTACCATTTATAATTATTTAACCTATTTATGTTTTTCAGTTCAGTTCAGTCACTCAGTCGTGCCCACTTCTTTGCTAGCCCATGGACTGCAGCCAGGCTTCCCTGTCCATCACCAACTCCTGGAGCTTGCTCAAACTCATGTCCATCGAGTCAGTGATGCCATCCAACCATCTCGTTCTCTGTCATCCCCTTCTCTCCCTGCCCTCAATCTTTCTCAGCATCAGGGTCTTTTCCAATGATTCAGTTCTTCATATCAGGTGATCAAAGTATTGGAGCTTCAGTATCAGTGCTTCCAATGAATATTCAGGACTGATTTCCTTTAGGATGGACTGGTTGGATCTCCTTGCAGTCCAGGGGACTTTCAAGTGTCTTCTCTGACACCACAGTTCAAAAGCATCAATTATTCAGCACTCAGCTTTCTTTATAGTCCAACTCTCACATCCATACACGACCACTGGAAAAACCATAGCCTTGACTTTATATTCTTAGTAGTAATGTTAGTTGCTCGGTTGTGCCAGGCTCCTCTGTCTGTGAGATTCTCCAGGCAAGAATACTAGAGTTGGTTGCGACTCCCTTCTCCAGAGGATCTTCCTAACCTAAGAACTGAACCCAATGCAGGTCTCCTAAGTCGTAGGTAGCTTCTTCACCATCTGAGCTAAGGGGAACTCCTCACTTATGTTCTTACTTGTTCTATTATCCTGCTAAGTCACTTCAGTCGTGTCCGACTGTGTGTGACCCCATAGAAGGCAGCCCACCAGGCTCCCCCATCCCTGGGATTCTCCAGGCAAGAATACCGGAGTGGGTTGCCATTTCCTTCTCCAATGCATGAAAGAGAAAAGTGAAAGTGAAGTCGCTCTGTCTGTCCGACTGTTAGCGACCCCATGGACTGCAGCCCACCAGGCTACTCCGTCCATTGGATTTTCCAGGCAAGAGTATTGGGGTGGGATGCCATTGCCTTCCCCGGTTCTATTATCCTAACTATGTATAAATTCCCTGAATGCATACATTTGGTCAGTCTGGAAGTCTAGGTCTGAGAGCTAATACAGTACATGGCATATGGAGGATAGTTGAATTCATCAAAATGCATAAATAAATCGTATCTTTCTTGTCCACTTGATATTTTTCAAATTAGCTAAACGTATTTTACTTCTAGAATTTTCCTTTTATTCTTCATTTTTCCTCTGAAATTCCATTATAATTTTAAAGCTCCAAAGTAACGGAGCTTTCCTGAAATGTCATTATCCCTTTCAAAAGCAGCTAATTAACCAACCAGTTATGACAGCAAGATTTTCAGTAAGTGGAACGTAATTTATTTCTCTACAAAATCTCACAGTATAAGGAAAGGAGTGTCTTTTCCTAAGGAATTCTCATAATATATTACTGTTGGTATAGTAATTGTACCCCACAAAATATCCTTTTTTTTTTTTTTTTT
>SJYX01020273.1:37737-66556 GCA_006410675.1 Oreotragus oreotragus
GTTTTCTGAATGTTGAGCTTTAAGCCAACTTTTTGCTCTCTTCCTTCACTTTCAATAAGAGGCTTTTTAGTTCCTCTTCACTTTCTGCCATAAGAGTGGTGTCATGTTAGCTACTAGTTAATGGGTATGTTGCCTGTGAGTGAGGCATGCAATACATACAAAAGACTCAAGATTTAACATTATTGGTTTTGTTTATAAGCATCAATAGAAAACATGCACAATTATGTTTTTCTTAAGTACATATAAAAGCATAATTTAGAGTCATTAGAGAGTTTAAATTGAAAAAATCCTACTGTTGCATAATTCCTGTTGTTAAACTCATTGCAAATGCAAGTAGGTCCATGGATGTTATGTTTGTGTGGGTTGTATCATTTTAAAGGATTGGATTTAGAAGCAATTCCAGAATACATTCCAGAATCGATAGGTACCTGCCCAATTGTTTCTTGCCTTCACTGCAATCCAGTAGAACATAAACTTTGAAAGTGATTGAAATCTTGATTTGAGGCTAACTTAAAACATAAACATTTTTATAAGGAGAAAAATCACCCTTTTCCTGAGATGTAGACATGCTTTATAAAAATTGTTTTTTGTCTTTTTTCTCTGAAAAAATGGAGCACAGTCAAGACCCTCAAGTACAGAGAATGGTGAGTTTAATTCATGAAATAGTGTGCTGCTTAATCACACAGATCTGGTGAAAGCCATTTCTTCTAGACATGAAAACTTGTTTTGGAGAGGGAGCTAAACAATCTTTTCAATATAAATTATTTTACTGGGACCTACATGGAGACTTAGGTGAGGGCAATATATTTTTAGCTTTTTGTACACAAAAATATTCTAGCCAGCTGTCATGATTTGTACAACATTTTTAAAGGATGCTGTAAGTCAGAAAACCCTGACTATTTTTTATGAACTAATATTAGACAGTGTCTGCATTAAAAAAAAAAAAGCAGAACATATTAAAAAGGCCTCATCTGTGATCTCAGAATACAGCTTATTTTCCCTTTGTGCATGTCTACTGATGACAACTTTTCGTTACATGAGGTAACATAAATCCATGGTTCAACAATTTGGCCCCAAACCTGTGTAAAGTCTTAACTATCTCAAATATGCAAGTCTCCTGTTTGATTTATTTGTGTTATTTTATCTTATTCTGTTTACTCATTAGGATTTTCTTTCTTGATTGCATGTAGTGATTGCTAATTATATGTAACCTGTTGTTTCTAGCCTTAAATTTTTCATTAGTGTTAGTTTCTTGTAATCTAGCTTTTTTTTTTTTTAAACAATCATTAATTCTCTTTTACTCCTTGTGTCTTTTTGGTGTTTTGTTTATAAGCATTAATAGAAAACATGAAAATTATGGTTCTTATGTTTCCCGTGTGTATATTGAAAAGCATAATCTAGAAGCATTAGAAAGCCTAGGATGAAAGAAATATAACAAACATGCTACTTCTGATTTGTTACAGTTGGGTAAAGTAATTATTTCTCTAGCTTTGTTTCTTTTGTAAATGTGTTCCAAATGTCAGAATTCTATGTGTGTGTAGGTCACACTTATGGTTGGAGGCTAAGTGAGGAATCAAATGTGAAGAAATCCAAATATTCAGCACAAAAGATGAAACTGTAATATTTGAAAGAGCCCAGAAGAGGAGTAGCTTTTCTGATACTCTTTATTGATTTGTATAGTTCTGATTCTATCATTCTTATGGTGTCCTCATGTTTGTTTAAAACTTCAGCGCTCCTTGGTAAATTTGTTTCGTGGGATTTGTCAATATTACCTTTTAGAATGATAGCCACTTTATGTGCCTTTACACACTTGCCAAACCATTTCACTTGTGGTTAAGGCTGCTACTGCTGCTGCTGCTGCTGCTAAGTTGCTTCGGTCGTGTCCGACTGTGTGACCCCATAGACGGCAGCCCACCAGGCTCCACCATCCCTGGGATTCTCCAGGGAAGAACACTGGAGTGGGTTGCCATTTTCTTCTCCAATGTGTGGAAGTGAAAAGTGAAAGTGAAGTCGCTCAGTCGTGTCTGACTGTTAGCGACACCATGGACAGCAGCCCACCAGGCTCCTCCGTCCATGGGATCTTCCAGGCAAGAGTATTGGAGTGGGGGGCCATTGCCTTCTCCGAAGGCTGCTACAGCATTAGATATATCACATTTCTAAAGCAATCTGTTTTCCATCTCTAATTTTGGGAATTAATTTGCTAATCTAGTGCAAGAGAGAGATGGCTTCCTGACAGAGGAATGTGTAGACGAACATCTCCAGGAAAGAGAAGGAAAGGGCCTTGAGTTTTGTGGAATCGCAGGAGGAAGAGACAGCAGTTTCAGGAACATCACACATGCAGGTCACTAGTCAGCTGAACACGGAGCTGGGAGCTGAGGGATGGAGCAGAAGAGATGTGAGAGCACATGATTTTGCCTCCATGGGGCCTGAAATTTAAAACACAGTCATTTTCATCTTGAGATGTGATGGTGTCGATTCCAGGAACATGAAGTATTTGTTCATTTATTTAGGTCTTCAATTTCCTTTGATGACGGTGAGGGAGTCGGTAACTTGTGTGATGCCATGAGATCTGCTGAAATGCCCTGCACTTTATGCTCAAATCTGTTATGAACCTAAAACTGCTTTAAAAACTAAAGTCTAATATAGAAAACTTAGAGTAATCTTACTTTTTTCCTTTCCCTCACTCTCTTACCTGGTTGTTCCTGTTCAGTCACTAAGTCATATCCAACTCTTTTGTGAACACATAAACTGTAACTCACCAGGCTTCTCTGTCCATGGAATTCTCCAGGCAAGAATACTGGAGTGGGTTGACATTTCCTTCTCCAAGGGATCTTCCTGACTGGGGGATCAAATCTGCGTCTCCTGCATTGGCAGGCAAATTCTTTACCACTGAGCCATCAGGGAAGCCCCTTGCGTGCTTACTTATGAGCTATGAAAACTGGAAGCCATTAGGGTACAAGATCCTTGCTGAAATTCACTATGGAGTCCAGCCAGCCAAAGAGAAGGAGGCGGAGCCAGGTGGATCCCTTGAGACATACAAGGGAGCTGTCTAGCAAGGATTTCTAGTGAATGTTGCAACCGTTACAACATTTCTTGACAGTGTTTTTAAAACAACATTCATTTTATCAACAAATTAGAGCACTGCATTAAAATTTATTAGAAAAACTCAATATGTGTTAAGTGACCTTGACAACACTGGTTATAGGAAAAAAAAATTCCATGAAAATGCCATTGGATCATACCTAGCATAGTCAAATATAGCACACAATTACAAGAAAACTACTAATGCATATAATAACACAATAGGAAGAGTTCAAATAAATATTAAGATGGCTATTAATGTGTGACTGAAACAGAATATTCTAGAGCAGTCAGATAAATATCAGTAAAACTGTCCCAAGATGAACTTATTATTCTTAAAGCAGAGTGAGAAAGTGACTAGGAACTTGAACATGACAGGCACACCTAGGAATAAAACACAACTGTGACCATTTCTAGCCAGATAATTCAGATAACCTGCTTTTCATATAAAAACAACCAGAGTAATAATAAAGTCTACCTCAGAAGTAGTATGGTGGAACTTAAGATAATGTATATAAAATATTTAACCCACTGTAACAGTCATAGAAAGTGTTCAATAAATTTGACCATAATACAACTACTGTTTAAAATAGTATTAGTGTTAATGTTAGATTTTTCATAAATTTGCTGTATGGCTGATGTTTTTAAATGTTCATTTCTGTGTTAGAATGTGATTGATATAGTTTTAAGTGAGTCCTCTGTTTATATTCCTATTTTATTTAGTAGATAACTCATGTGAAGAGCACATTTTGTGTCTTTTAAAGCTACTATTGGTCAGCCTACACCCAGGGAAAGCCAATCTTTATTATCTGTTTTATCTCATGCAAGGGAAAAGTTGCTACTAAAACCTGTATATTGCTTTCAGGATATTGGCACTGCAGTGAGAATAACAGAGAAAGTGCTTAATCGAAGGTCATCTACTCAAATCATATCTGCAGTACAGAATTTATTGCTAAAGAGAGAACCAATGACAAAGAATTTGACATTTGAGAACTAAACTCAAAGCATAAAATATAAAAAAATGTCTGTAGCTTTGGGATTTTTCAGGAAATTTTTCCAGGAAAATTACCTGGAATTGAAGCAATAGCCATTAAAATACTTCAATTATTTCAATATAATACAAACATTTCAATTAAGCTTTTGACTATGATATCATTTCAAAATAATAACAACCTCAAAGATACAGACCCTCAGAATCATTTTGCTGTCAATTAATAACAAAGACCAATCATAAATCATTCATAATGCAAACACCAGGTAATTGATTTGCATGCTAAGTTGCTTCAGTAATATTTGACTCTTTATGACCCTATGGGCTGTAGCCTGCCAGGCTCCTCTGTCCACTGAATTCTGCAGACAAGACTGTTGGAGTGGGTTGTGGTAACTTCCTTCAAGAGATCTTCCCTACCCAGGTATCAAACCCATGTCTCATGTCTCTTGCATTGGCAGGTGGTTTCTTTACCACTATTGCCACCTAGGAAGCCTCATTTCTCACACAAAAATGATTTAGCACCCTTCAAAATAACAATCTAGAGATCATAAACAATTGTCACTCATTCCAATTTGCTCTGAAATACTTAAGGTCTCATGGATGTATGAGCTACAGAGATACATGCACAAAGTTTTCAGTGAAACTTCTTTTAGAGAAAAATGCCAAGTGAGAAAATCACAGTATCTGTAGGAGCATTTTTGAAAGAATAGAAGTTATCTGGGTAGGAGACAAAGAACCAAATAAGTAACATTTTTTGTGACTTTTTTTTTTTTTTTCTCTAGGATCTAATAGAAGAGATCTTTACCAAACGTGTTAAACTGATGTTAAATGTGGAGTGATATATCTTGTTATTTAAATTAGAATATAAGAAATGCCCTGCATTTAGATATAATGTGTTTCAGATCCTGAGCAAAGGGAAAATTCAAAGGGAAAGTTCGTTGAAAGTGAACTAACAATTAGGGGAAAGTGAGATATTGTCATATATGGGTTGAAACTGCAGCCTTACTCCTTGAAGTTTTGACAAAGTATAAGGTGACAAAGATATTGAGAAAATGTGAAATCTCAAATTGTAAAACTGCAAACAAGAAGAAATTCCTCTAAGCTAATGATTCTTTTAAGAAGTGGGAAAATGAAATGAAGGTGAGAATTACTGGGGTTATCATAAGAACAAAGGTATATAAGACTGTTTCAAACACTTTACATCAGTTCTTTTCTCACACTTTATTGCATTTGTATATTTTATCAAATATTTCACTTGTATAGGGTTTTTAGAGTATAATTACAGACTTGGAATAATGAATGGAAGGGGGAAGGGAGGAAGTGTTCCTAGAAATACTTCAAAGTCATATATAATTTTAATGACATAATGGAGAAAGGACATCTACTTGTCTCTAGAGTTAGCGATTTAGTTTGGAGAAAACAAATATGCCATTGGACACACTTCATTGAATCTACTAAGTATGTGTCATGATTCAAGAAAGGTATGGACTCATTTTCAGGTGTAAAGAAATAGCCTCAGAAGAATGAAAGATACAGGAAATGCCAGTAACAGAATTGGATCTAAGAATTTGTCAATTACACTGTTGGATTAAAGGACTATCTCAGAGAAAGGAGCTACTACTTGTTGATTTTTTGATTTTGCTTTCTCTCTCAGCTTTTAAGATGGTACTGATTAACCTGTCTGCAAGGCAGCAGTGGGGATGCATATATAGAGAACCGACTTGTGGACCCAGAGGGGGAATGAGAAGCTGGGACAAATTGGGAGAGTAGCAAGAAGCATATACATACCAGTGGAAATTTGCTATATGATTCAAGGAGCTCAAATCTGGTGTTCTGTGACCACCTGAAGGTGGGATGGTGTGGGAGGTGAGAGGGAGGTTCAAGAGGGAAGGCCATATGTAGACCTATGTCTGATTCATGCTGATATATGGCAGAAACCAACACAATATTGTAAAACAATTATCCTCCAATTAAAAGTAAATAAATTAACAACAAAAATAAATAAAATGAAGGATATACCTTCTTTACCTTTGGGAATAATTCACTTACTCCAGTGAGATGGAAACATGCCCGTTTAGCCTTGGTGGGGATACCACAATCCATAGTAAAAATAGACTCAAGGAGAAGGGGACAACAGAGGATGAGACGGTTGGATGGCATCACCGACTCGATGGACATGAGTTTGAGTGATTTCCGGGAGTTGGTGATGGGCAGGGAGGCCTGGTGCTGCGATTCATGGGGTCGCAAAGAGTCATACATGACTGAGCGACTGAACTGAATTGATGAATATCTAGGGTGTTTCCATATCTTGGCTATTATCAATAATGCTCTGAACACTGGGGTGCATATATCTTTTATAATTAGTATTTTTTTTCTTTTGATAAATACCCAGGAATCAAGTTGCTGGATCACATGGTAGTTTTCATTTTTTTGAAGAACATCCATAATATTTTCCACTATGGCTGCACCAATTAAATTCCCACTGATAGTACACGAAGGTTCCCTTACCTCCACATTCTTGCCATCACTTATCATTTCTTGTTGTTTTGATGATAGCCATCCTGACAGGTGTAAGGTGCTATCTCACTGTGGCTTTGATTTGCATTTTCCTGATGATTAGTGATGTTGAGCATCTTTTCATGTGTCTGTTGGCCGTCTGTGTGTCTTCTTTGGAAAAATGCCTATTCCCATTTTTTAATCATTATTTATTTTTATATATTGAGGTATATAAGTTCTTTATACACTTTGAATATTAAACCATAAAACTCCTAGAAGAAAGCAAAGACAATAGACTCTTTGACCTTGGTCTTAGCAATATGTTTTGGATCTGTCTCCACAGAAACAGGAACCAAAAGCAAAAATAAACAAATGGGACCTAATTTAATTTAAAAGCTTTTGCACACAAAGGAAACTCATCAAGAAAAGAAAATGGCAACCTACTGAACGGGAGAGAGTATCTTTTTAATAGGACATAAAAAGAATCTAAGGGCCAACAAAAAACACAGAAGCCATAAAGAAAATAAAAGTGGTCTATAGTTGTTAGTTTAAAAAGAAGTTACAAATTTATATGGTGCAACACACTTAAAAGACAAGGGGAAGTGGAAAGGGACTGTAACAACTACTACAGGCAAAAGGTTTTCTTTTGAAATTTTTATTATGTACTTATTTTTGGCTGTGCTGGGTCTTCATTGCTGCTAGGGCTTTTCTCTAGTTGTGGAGAGTGGGGCTACTCTCTAGTTGCGGTGTGCAGGCTTCTCATTGCAGTGGCTTCTCTTGTGGAGCACAGGCTTTAGGTCATGCAGGCTCAGTTGTGGCTTCAGGACTCTAGAGCACAGGCTCAGAAGTTGTGGCACACGGGCTTAGTTGCTCCACGGCATGTGGGATCTGCCCGGATCAGGGATCAAACCTGTGTCTCCTGCATTGGCAGGCAGATTCTTTACCACTGAGTCACCAAGGAAGTCCCAGGCAAAAGTTTAATGCTCATCATACATAAAGTAATCCCCCCAAAATCATTTATAAAGATGAGGAACCCAATGGGCAAGTATTTGAACATGCCTTTCCTAGAAGAAGAACGAAGAAGAAGCATAAGAAGAGAAGTTCAGCCTCACTTTGTGTGAGTGCGTGTGTCAGAAACCAAGAGAACTTACAGCATGTTAAAGACACATTATTATCCTTCGCCACATTAAAAAAAATTTTTACTGAGTTATAGTCAATATTAGATAAGTTTCAGGTATACAACAAACTGATTCACAATTTTTAAAGGTTATACTTCATCTATAGTTATTATAAAATATTGGTTACATTCCTTGTACTATATAATATAGCCTTGTATTTTCTTTATTTTATACATAGTAGTTTGTATCTCTTAATCCTTCACTTGTATCTTTCCCTTACTTACTTCTGAAAGGTTGTTGTTGAATTACGACGCCGAGATTCTTGGCCCCCGGAGGAGAAGAATTCAATCCGGGTCCAGAGATGAGGCTTGATCGCTCAGAGCTTTTGTGTACTAAGAATCATAAACCAGCAATTAAAAATATTAGAATACCCCAATCTATCAAGTAACATGTGTTTGCTTTTCTGAAAGAGGATTTTGACTAACATAACAATTCAGAAAACATTTGTTTCCAAGCTAAGTGTGTTTCACAGGATTTTTATATCTTAAAAATGTAGTGAAAATGGTTTTAAAGTGGGATCTATTCTTGCAGAGGAGCTCTGAAAAAAAGACATTTGTCCAGATTCTTGATGGATTATTGAAAGGTTGTTGTTGAATTACGACGCCGGGATTCTTGGCCCCGGGAGGAGAAGAATTCAATCCGGGGCCAGAGATGAGGCTTGATCGCTCAGAGCTTTTGTGTAATAAAGTTTTATTAAAGTATAAAGGAGATAGAGAAAGCTTCTGACATAGGCATCAGAAGGGGGCAGAAAGAGTACCCCCCTGCTAGTCTTTAGCCTGATGTTATATAGTCACCAGCAGTCTGTTAATGAAAGAAAGGAATGTCTCAAAACTTAGAATGGCACCAGGCCCCTCACCCATAAGATGTATTTTGGGATAACCTTGGCTCCAAATGGTTTATCTCGGGCCATAAAATGATTAAGTTCAATCTTGAAGAAGGGCAGATCACCATACAAATAGTTTCATTTACATAGATTAGAGGAACAATATCAGAGTATAACATACTGGTTTATCAAGTAGGTTGAACCCAAAAGGCAGAATGGACTTGAAGACAGAGTTTGGGGTAAATGCATAGTACATTAGCATAGCTTAAGATAAACATTTCCATAAGAAAAAGGCATTGGTTAACTTCAGGTGAAACCAGGTATCATTATGACAGCACAGAATTTTAAGAGAAACCTCCTTTTAAATTTGTATAGAGAAGGAAAAAATATCGCTAATTTGTTTCCTCCTGCCGCTTAAGAGAGAGAAAATGTCTGACACTTGGAGGCTATTTCCTCCATTTGGAGACCCCTGGCCTTCCGGCTGTTGCTCTCTCATTATGACGGAGTAATGCTGTTGCTGTTCGGTCCTGTCTGACTCTTTGCGACCCCATGGACTGCAGCACGCCAGGCTCCCTGTTCGTCACTATCTACTGGTGTTTGCTAAAACTCATGTGCGTTGAGTTGATGATGCCATGAATTTGGAATAAAAGTTGTGCAGCTGGGAATAAGCATGAAACCGGGAATTACATGTTTCCCAATAACGAGATTACAACAATGCCCTCAATGTTTTATTAATATCACAGCTGTGACAAAATTTGTTACCTGACCTGTAGAGTTGCTAATCAAGAGAAGCACCCAGAAGGCTTCCCTGCTGGCTCAATGGTAAAGAATTCTCCTGCCAATGCAGAAGACATGGGTTTGATCCCTGATGGGGGAAGATTCAACATATCGTGGAGCAACCAAGCCTGTGCTCCCCAACTACTGAGCCTGTGCTCTGCAGCCTGGGAGTCACAACTACTGAGCCCATCTGCCACAACTACTGAAGCTTGCGTGTCCAGAGCTTGTGCTCTGCAACAAAAGAAGTCACCGCAGTGAGAAGCCCATCTACCACAACAATGAGTAGCCTCTGCTTGCTACAACTAGAGAAAAGTGCACACACACAGCAACAGAGACCCTGCCCAAGCAAATAAATAAATACATATTTTTTAAAAGAAAAACACCCAGAAAAAAAATACATACAAATTAAAAATGAATATGATATTTCTCTGATGGCCAAAACATCTAAATGTTAGTTCTGAGTTTTGCATGAGCAAAACCATTCCTACAACCTGAAAATGCCAGAAAGTGACACATGAAACAACATATCAGAAATAAGCTATTTTTAAAAATATTTTCAGGAATTGGAAAGTTATCTAGCAAATCTTAACATTCGAAAGGTGAAAGGACCTTGGGGTGGGGCTGAGGTGGAGAAGTTAAAGGTGGGACTCAATAGAGGGACTGAATCGAGATTCCCCTCTGCTTTCCTTGCTTTCCCTGTGGATTTCTTCCAGGAAAGGACATAAGGAGAAAATGCATCTAGTGTTGAATCCTGACGTATAATTTATCAAATCCACAGGGTAACTCAGTCAATAATTTTTATGTTTTTTCCTTTATGCAAGATTGCATGGTGCATTTTGCTTAGTCTGTTAAATGGATAGGAAGAACTGAAGGCAAAAATGTTATATTGAATTTTCACTTAGAGTTACCAGATGCCTAAAGATTTCAGTTAGCTGAGTTTGCAGTTTGTAGGGCAGCATTCTGTCTTGAAGTTTTATCCTTACCTTAAGCTTCCTCTGGCATCATTCTTCAAATAGGCAATGTTATTTTATATTATTCCCCTTTCTACTGTTCAGTTCAGTTCAGTTCAGTCACTCAGTGATGTCTGACTCTTTGTGACCCCATGAGCTGCAGCACGCCAGCCCTCCCTGTCCAACACAACTCCCAGAGCCCACCCAAACTCATGTCCATTGAGTTGGTGAGGCCATCCAACCATCTCATCCTCTGTCGTCCCCTTCTTCTCGTGCCATCAATCTTTCCCAGCATCAGGGTCTTTTCAAATGAGTCAGCTCTTCACATCAGGTGGTCAAAGTATTGGAATTTCAGCTTCAACATCAGAACTTCCAATGAATATTCAGAATTGATCTCCTTTAGGATGGACTGGTTGGATCTCCTTGCAATCCAAGGGACTCTCAAGAATCTTCACCAACACCACAGTTGAAAAGCATCAATTCTTCAGTGCTCAACACTTTAGTAAAATCAATCCAGAGAGCAAATTGTTTTCTTCCATTCTACTTGTATTAAGGAGATGAAAAAGAAATGAAAGGAAAAACTTCACAGTTTCTGAGTTTGGATAAAGAACACAGAAATATGGTTAGAAAATTAAAGAAAAATTATCAGCCAGAAATATTCTGGAGCTTGGAACAATATCATTTTTTGAAACAAAAAGTAGGATCTGAAACAACTGATGCAATGCATTCTAATAAAGAATCTATTAGTCATGGAGTGACCTCTAGAGAAAAACTCTCCAAGGCCATACAAGGGAGTTTGAATTTTGCCTCAAGGATTGCCTTTTTCTTTTTGGCCCTGCTGAGAAGTTTGCAGAATCAGGTTCCAGATCAGGGATTGACCCCAGGCCATAGTAGTAAAAACACTGAGTCCTAACCACAAAACAACCAGGGAGCTCCCAAAGATTGTCACTTTGGAGAGACTTAGCTGCATATACAATGAACTAGATCAGACCATATTGTATTTTTTTCTCAATAGGTCATGAACAGAAGAAACACAAGAAATGCAGATTAGTAAAATGTCATTCTTTTTTATATTAGTCTATGTGAATAGATACAAACAGAATATACTATAGATTATTAGTGAAACTAGCTCCAGGACTGTAATATTTAATAAAATTATTATAATGTATAAGGTGGCAGATGTTGAAATAAAAGCACAAAAACAGCTTTTTGGGGGGAAGGGAATGGTAGCAATGGTCTTCAATAGGTTTATCTTCAGAGGAGGGGATGAGATTTTACATAGACTTAATTACTTATTACCAAAATACATGCTGAAGCAGAGCATGGCAACCTATTCCAGTATTCTTGCTTGGAGAATCCCATGGACAGAAGAGCCTGGCAGGCTGTAGTCCATAGGGTCGTAAAGAGTCAGACATGCCTAAATCGATTGTTTTCTTTATTTATATTAATCTATGAAGCAACTAGGAGAAGGCAATGGCACCCCACTCCAGTGCTCTTGCCTGGAAAATCTCATGGACGGAGGAGCCTGGTGGGCTGCAGTCCATGGGGTTGCTGAGAGTCGGGCACGATTGAGTGACTTCACTTTCACTTTTCACTTTCCTGCATTGGAGAAGGAAATGGCAACCCACTCCAGTGTTCTTGCCTGGAGAATCCCAGGGATGGGGGAGCCTGGTGGGCTGCCGTCCATGGGGTCGCACAGAGTTGAACACGACTGAAGTGACTTAGCAGCATGCAGTAACTAAAACAAATATTTGCAATTTGCTACACCATCTGACATAACAAAGTTAAGATACTGGCAGTACTAGCTGCAACTATTTAGGATAAAATTTTGTAAATCAAATAAAAATGTGTTATCATGTGGGACTTTTAAGGAGACTAGAATGAAAAATAGTAAAAAGGGTAATATGGCTTCACATGGGCTTCCCTGCTGACTCAGATGGTTCAATCTGCAATGTGGGAGGCCTGGGTTTGATCCCTGTGTTGGAAAAATCCCCTGGAGGAGGGCATAACAACCCACTTCAGTATTCCTCCTTGAAGAATCCCCAGGTGCCATGGTTTCATATGTTTGAGTTTTTAATAAGTGGGAAGGTGATTAAAAGAAAAGGGAATCCTAAAGAATTAGAAAATAAAAAGGTGATTAAAACAATAGATAGCCTTTTGCACAATAGGGAAAGACATATGAGTAAAATGAATTCTTATTAATAGCAATTGGATTTGAAATTTTCTACATCTCTCACTAAATATGGGCTTCTATTGAATAAGACAGTTAGCACAAAGCCATCCACTGTTCTCTCTACTTGTAAGAGAAAAGTATAAAGACCAAAACAATTGATAGGTTCATTAGCACTCCCTGGTTTAATCAAGTAAAGCTAATGTAAAAAGGGAATCCTAAAGAATTAGAAAATAAAAAGGTGATTAAAACAATAGATAGCCTTTTGCACAATAGGGAAAGACATATGAGTAAAATGAATTCTTATTAATAGCAATTGGATTTGAAATTTTCTACATCTCTCACTAAATATGGGCTTCTATTGAATAAGACAGTTAGCACAAAGCCATCCACCATTCTCTCTACTTGTAAGAGAAAAGTATAAAGACCAAAACAATTGATAGGTTCATTAGCACTCCCTGGTTTAATCAAGTAAAGCTAATGTACATTCAGGGGACTTGCAAACAGGTTTTTGTTACACTTTAGGAACAATTTATCTGAAACAGCCATTTGACTGTTTTAGAGAAAGGGATGTGGGGCTGCTTCATTCCTAATGTGCATATTGAGTACATCTGCCTGGATTACAGAGTATAGGAAGGGGAAAAGGTACAGCCATTTATGTGACTGAGTTTTGTTTTTTTAGTGAAAGGAAAATCAAAGTGTATTAGGGAGAAATAAAATGACCTATTCTGGTATGTGATAATGTGAGATCTATAGGACATGGATTTTGAGCACATTGGCTAGCACACATGTGTTGGTGCATGTATTTCCTAATAGGAGCATCTCTTTACTTATTGTGAGGTAGGAACCCATATCATAGGGAGGCATGCACCTCTGACCATTAACAACTGTTTCTGCTTTCTCCGTAAGACGGGAGATATTAGGAAGGGATGTGGGCACAGTATGAAATATAAAACACATTACCGCTTCAGTGTGGTGCAGCCACTGTGAGCTTCTGTTTTTGCTGGAAAGTAGGGAGGGCTGGCAGCAGATTCAGCCACAGAGCAGGGACTGTGGTGGACACAGCAAGAGGTCATTTCCTCTGGACATGTTGGCTATTAGGCCTGTGTGAGGGGCTGAAAAAGAAGAAGAGTCAATGCTTGCTGATTTAAATATTAAAAATTATTCTCACTGAATATGTAGATATATGTGTGTGTATGTATGTGTGTGTGTGTGTGTGTGTGTCTGTGTCTGTGTGTGCTTAGTCACCCCAGTCATGTCCGACTTTGCAATCCCATGGACTGTAGTCTGCTAGGCTCCTCTGTCCATGGGATTCTCCAAGGAAGAAAACTGGAGTGGGTTGCCATGCCCTCCTCTAGAGGATCTGATCAAGGGATAAAACCTATGTCTCCTGCACTGCAGAATTCTTTACTTCTGAGACATGGGAAAACCCAATACATACATACATACATACATATACATACATACATATATATATATATATATGTACATTTCTTTTCATTTCACTTTTTCTTGACTTTCCAATGCAAGCTGAGGGGATTAGAGAAGCAAGTAAGGTCAGGACCAGAGTCTTCCCTGGAGTCCCAGCTCACCAGTGTCACACTACAGCTCCAAGTGAACATTGCAGGCCTTGCTGAATCCAAGGATGGGTTGGGAAAGGGATGGAACAAGGCCTGGAGGAAGGGTTCTGGGGCCCAGCACAGTGTGGGTGCTACATGCATGGTATTGGTGAAGTTGGAACCTAGGGACCACCTGGGCGGCACAGTGACCACATCCCCCTTCTTGAAGATGCGTATCTATACCATACATATGAGACTTATTCTAATTTTGAAAATTAACTACCGAAAACAATTAAGATGACTCTGGTCAGACCACCGATGACCAATCTGAAGATGACTGTCAGAGCTGACTATACTATTTCTCCATGTAGCCCCTTCCTTCTGTCTATAAAAGCTTTTGCCCCACTGGTTTCTAGGGGCCCATCAGCCTTTGGACAGACATCTGCCCTCCCCACCCCACCCCCTGGTTGCTGGCAACTGAAGTAAAGCAAACTTTTCTTTCCACAAAAAAAAAAAAAAAAAAAAAAAGAGAGAGAGACTTAACGCAGTCTCTTCCTAGGGTTGTTGTAAGCACTGATTTAAAATTTATTTTGGAAGCTCCCAAAATATAGTCTCTGGCACATGCTAATTCAAGTTTTATTCCCCCTGTCCTTCTGCAAAAGGACGTCATCCTTCATCCTCATTAAAACCGCCAGCCGTCCAGTAAAGCAACTCCGGGCATGTCCTGCAGAGGAAATCATGGGCTCCCAAGAGACTGACAAGTCCTATGATATTCAGTGGGTATCTTAGAGACCCAAGAAAGCCTCTGACACTATTCTAGTTTTAAAGTCCATTGTCTCTAGAACCAGGAGGAGCTTATATTTCAGTTTAGATTAGAAGACGAAAAAAAAAAAGATAGCTCAAAAGAGATCAGGCAGAGGTATTCCCCCTCATTTATAGGAGTGTTACCCTTTCTGTTCTATTTAGGCATTCAAATGAATGAACGAGGCCCATCCAGATTAGAGAGACCAATCTGCTTTACTTAGTCTACCAATTCAAATGTTAATCTCATAATGTTTGACCACATGCCTGGACACCCTGTGGTTCAGTCATGATGAGCCAGGAAATTGATCATCACAGCTCCCATAACCCCATTATCCATATTTCCCTAATGTTATCATTTTATATCACTACAGAATATTTATCAAAACCAAGAAACAAGCCTAGGAATATTACCATTCACTAAATTTCATGCTTTATTTGAAATTAGCCAATTTTTTCCATTAATGCTTTTTTATTGTTCCAGGATTCAGTCTAGGATGTTGCATCACATTTAGAGTTAACTCATTTTAATTGTGTAATATATTTTATTATAGGATTATAGCACAATTTATTTGTTCATTCTCCTGTAAATGGCAATCATTTATAATTTTTCCTTCCTACAAATATAACTATTCTATAAAATCAGCTGAACTCAGGTGCATTCATGAAGCAATCCTATTCTTTCTCCCACTGTCACTTCAAAATATGTCCTGTTAGAAAATCTATGACTCATCCACAGCATTTTGTGTCATTCTTAGTCTTAAAAATAGTCTTATTTTTTTCAGTCTTATTGATGTGTAAGTGACCAAGGAAACTATAAGACATTTAAAGTACACTGGGACATTATGATGAGGGCTTCCAAACTGTTTCAGTGGTAAAGAACCTGCCTGACAATGCAGGAGATGCAGGAGATACAGGTTTGATTCCTGGGTCGGGAAGATCCTCTGGAGTAGGAAATGGCAACCCCAGTGTTCTTGCCTGGGAAATTCCATGGACAGAGGACCTGGCGGGCTGCAGTTCATGAGGGTCACAAAGAGAAAGACCGTGTGCACACACCCTGATGATTTAATATACATATGCATATATGTTGTGAAAGAGTCCCCCCAGTGAGTTATTTAACACATCTATCACCTCACATATTTATCTTTTGTTTTGTTTTGCTCTGTTTTGATTGTAACATATAAGTTCCACTGCCTCAAGAAATTTTGAAAACGCAATATAACCTTATCAGTCTCCGTATAGTAACTAAAATGTATAACACAGTGTGGTCATAAAAGCCTTGAACATTATTTAGAGTAAATAGACTCCTTTTCCTCCATCCGGGGGATTGGATTCAGATTTCAAAGTGTGTCATGGAGAATGGAATCTGGTTAGGAGATGTCATTAAAGGTGGGTTTTTAATCCTTGAGGACTGACCACAGGGAAGGGAATTCAAAATGAACATACTTTAAGAAAAATTACCCCAAACTTGGAAAAAAGTTTAAGAGGTGGGCAATATGTCACTTTAAGGTCATATGAGTTCACTATTTAAAAGACCCACCTGAGAATTATCCAGAGAAATGTACTTTATCCAATTCATTTCAAAGTCCCAGACTTCGTACATATTAAGTCAGATAATTTTGTCCAAGAGCAATGCAGACACTTTCTTTCTGCTAGAAAAGATAGCCTACAAATTACTGAGCTTTGTTACATATGGAATCAATAAGTTTTGCAAGTAATCAAGCTGTCTTATTTAGTATTCATTTATTATATTGTCTACAATCCTCAAGTCCTCAAATGTTATTTTAATTGGAAGTACTATCTTAATGGTTTCTTTTTCAATTACTTTTTCTTTGACACATCTTCATTTTGTATTTATTTGAGCCATTTGGCTTAAACTTCTTAAAAATCAGTCTTTAATAAATAAAGATTCTGCTTCATGGATAATATTTTACATGGTCTTTGTTCCTTCAAGACAGTTCAGATGCAAGTGAAAGTTGCTCAGTCGTGTCCAAGTCTTTGTGACCCCATGGACTATATAGTCCAGGGAATTCTCCAGGTCAGAAAACTGGAGTGGGTAGCCTTTCCCTCCTCCAGGGAATTTTCCCAACCCAGGGCTCAAACGTAGGTATCCAGCATTGCGGGCAGATTCTTTACCAGCTGAGCCTTAGGGAAGCCCATAGTTGCTATTACTATTAATGTGTTTTTTTTCTGTTTTTAGAGATTCTCTTGTAGTGACTTCTGGGTGAAACCCCTTAGCAAATGCTACCTGTTGCCTGGAAGACCGCTTTAAACTCCTTTCTTTACTGATGGGTCCTACAGAACCCATGAACTCTTTTACTGGAATCCCACTGTCTCTGTAAATTCAACTGACAAGCCATACATCCTTTTACCACCATTAATAAGCGCAGCTTGCTCTGAACACAGTCAGCAAAGAAGACTGTTTCAACCACAGCTTTTCTTTTTTACCCTTCTCTAGACAGTAAGCAGACACCAGGCTCTATGATCCCCAAATCTTTCAGAACATGTGTTCAGCTCTCGAAGTGGTTGACTTGAACACTCCTCACTTGTTCTGAGATATGAGGAAGAAGTACTTTCACTTGCTGCTTTTTTCATCCAATGGGAACTCATTATATATCAGCATACCTCTCTTTCTCTGAGGAGAACTTCTCCTCTGATCCTTAACAAATACTTACTTATAAGTCTTGCTACCTTTATTTCACCCATATTTCTTTGGCTTTTCTTGACATTTGTACAGATTGTTCCTCTGCATGCAAATTAGTTAATCAAATACTATGAACATATTGCTAGTATTCTAAATGAGAATTTTTTAAATAGTGATTTTTTAAATAATTAGAATATTAATATTTTGAATAGTGTTGTCCATGAACGTAGTATGTTTATCCGGTTTTTAAGATCTTTTTAATATTTTGTTATAATTTTATAACTTTCTTTAAAAAAGTCTTATACATCATTTAGTAGCTAAACTTATGTGTATCTTCTAATTTTAGCTTTTTTGAGGTTTTAAAAAATACTATTTAATTATGATTATAAAGTATTCTGATTTCTGAATATTATTTTTATGTTGAACAATGTTGCTTTAACTATTTTATTTCTAATGATTTCTAGATTCTCCAAGATTTCCTTGTCCTACATAAGAAATGACATTTTCCACCTAATTTTAGATTATGTTTAAATTTCTAGATTTATTGAAATTAGCCAGGATTTGCTACTCTTCCAGACCACACATACAACCTATAAAATTAAAATGAAATAATGATAGAGAATGTAATTCTATTCTAGTTCTTTTGGGAAATATTTCTAAAATATCTATAAACATGATGACAGACTTAGATTTATTTATATGTTTGACCATTACCTTAAATAGTTTAAAAGTTTTCAAATTTTGTAATTAAAAATGTTCCTTTGATTACAAGTAAATTTTGATAAGGCTTATTTTTTCTGAATTCTTTGATATAATTATATACTTTTTCCTTTCATTTCACCTTGTTAATCACTGTTTTAATATTTTGAAAACCCTGATATGATAGAACTTCACTGATGATCACATTTATGAGTACCTTGATAAATAAGCGTGAACAAAGTATAAAATAATTATACACAAAAAGTAACTGTAGGAGAGTTGCTTTTAAATGTTGTATTCTATATGAATTAACTTATGAGCCTTAGTCCTGATTTCTTTTTGCTTTAAACAGTCTTTAAAATTAAACTTTAAAGGAATAAAATATTTTATGTAATAATTTATTTTGTTCAAGCATTTGTGATTGTCAAGTCTGAATACATTTTTTTGGATTTAAACTTTGACATTACAACAGTTTGGATCCCTTTTCTTAATGCTTCCAAGGGAAATAAAATATTTTTTTCTATGTGAACATCAGAGAAATTAGAAGAATTGGACAAATCTGTTGCGTATTTGACGGACTTCATTTCATTATTCTCATTATCAGTGATATCCCCACTAACCAACTACCTAGGAAAATAGCCTTCAGGCAAAATTTTACATGAATGGAAATTATTTATATCAAGAAAGAAAACTCAAAGTTAAATTGAAATATTATTTTTGGCTCATTGATAAAGAATCCGCTTGTCAATGCAGGTGAAACGGGTTCAGTCATTGGATCAGGAAGATCTCCTGGAGAAGGAAGTGGCAACCCACTTCAATATTCTTGCCTGGGAGATCTTATGGACAGAGGAGCCTGGCAGGGTACAGTCTATGGGGTTGCAGAGTCAGACATGACTTAGCAACTAAACAACAGCAGCAACATCATTTTTAAAAGTAAAATTTCATTTTTCAAACACATATTTTAAATGTCAACATGTACGATTATTATCACAAAATGTGTTGGATAGTAAGAATTATTAAATAATGGTCATTATCATTATTATTTATTTTGCTACTTTACACTCTTCCCCTTTTCAATTCCTTGTTTTTGTAGTAGAGAATGAAACTGGTATTATACCCTTAGTCATTAATGACAATGAAGCGAGTCATGACCATGCAAATGTTTATTAATCTATTTCTGTATATCCAATATCACTTCAAAAAAAAAAAAAACAAAAAAAAAAAACACAAAAAATAAAATTCTAGTCCCAACCCCTGCCAAGTAATGAAATTCCTAACTAATTTCTAAAATTTACTTAATTTCTAACTGTGAGCTTCATAGATTTCACAGACATTTCTTGAACTGGTTCATCAAAATCACCTGTGCTACTGTAGCCAGAAGATATTTACAGTGTTCCAAAGAAAATAGCAAACAAAACCTTCTGATAAAAGTCTGAGTTGGGTATAACCCTTTAGGCTGTCAGAATCTATGCCAGTTCAAAAACAAAGAAAGAAAAGGCAGAGAGAGTTACAACCACACGATACACACATAGACAAACACAAACATATGCAAACACACACATGCATGTGCTCTGCTCCCTCCCCCAGCCCAAATCACAGCAGACGAGAACAGAAATCAGAATAGCAGGTAATTCACAGGTCTCTTATACACATCTAGATGTGTATAAGAGACAGCATATACATACATATATATATATATATATATATGTACATTTCTTTTCATTTCACTTTTTCTTGACTTTCCAATGCAAGCTGAGGGGATGCTCTGCTCCCTCCCCCAGCCCAAATCACAGCAGACGAGAACAGAAATCAGAATAGCAGGTAATTCACAGGGATTGTGTTTAGAATCATAAATGTTTTTAGGACTCGAAACCAGAAAGGAGGGGAGGAAAAAAGAAATAAGTACCAGGCTATAAATTCCATACTGGAATAATTACATGTTAGAATCACATAAGTGTATAAGTAATATCTTTGGAAATTTATAGAATTACAATATTAATTTTCAATCATCAAAAAGCATTGTAAATAGCAAATTAAACCACTATTTCATACCACATGTAAGAAGATTAAAATCCAAATTAAAAAATTAGAAAGATATTTTGCAAGACAGAAGATACCAAGATACCAAGGAAAGAAGCATATGTAATATATTTGAGTATAAGAAATTAATATTTCCCAAATAGAAAAATAAGACAAATATAAAAGAGCTGGGAGAAAATATCTGAAACATAGAAAAAAAGGAGTGTAATGATATTTTAATGTACCAATAGCTCCAGCAAATTAAAAAGTAAAGGACCATTAAACCAAATGAAAAAGTTGGTTGAGATTATGAAAAGAATATACAGAGTAAGAAATACTATCATTTCAGTTTTCCACTAAGTATTTTAAAAGCTGTTTAACCTCTTTATTAATCAAGAAAAAGCTAATCAATGACTAACAATTCATTGATTATATTGGCAAATATACTGAAGACTAATAATATCCAATGCTGGTGAGGACAAGCAAAATGGCCCTCTCATACATTTCTGATGAAATTGCCAATCACAGCAATCTTCTGGGAAACTGAACTGGTAGAATCTAAAATTGAAATATGCACCCCACTATATTCAACATTCTCACTTCATAATAAAAATATGAAAAGAAAAGTTCCACTGTTTAACGACTTCCAGCAAAACTCTCTGAAGTGATAATAAATGAAACGACCCCAAATGCACAATAATGGGAGAATGACAATGACTAAAAAAAATCATAGCACAATCTATATATATCTGATACTATACAATCATTAAAAAAATCAATTTCTCTATAAACGTACTGCTAGGTAAAAGATTCTAGTTGCAAAGTAATGCCTATAATAGACAACATTTTTGTGTAAACAGATTTTGTGTGTCTTATGTCATATGTTTCCAAGAGCATAGAAAATTTACTTGAAAAGATGTCCACTGTACAGTTAATATATGTATTTTTTCCTTTTGGAGTGAGAGAATGGAATGGAGAAAAGATGGGTTAGATCCCTGACTTGGGACGATCCCCTGGAGGATGGCATGGTGACTCACTCCAGTATTCTTGCCTGGAAAATCCCATGGACAGAGGAGCCTGGTGGGCTACAGTCCATGGGGTCACAAAAGGTCGGACATGACTGAAGCGACTTAGAACACATGCACACTTAGTTTTATCTTGTGCTCTTTTGTGTCATCCATTGCCGTGAGCATNAGTATTCTTGCCTGGAAAATCCCATGGACAGAGGAGCCTGGTGGGCTACAGTCCATGGGGTCACAAAAGGTCGGACATGACTGAAGCGACTTAGAACACATGCACACTTAGTTTTATCTTGTGCTCTTTTGTGTCATCCATTGCCGTGAGCATGTTATGCTTTTGTAATTTGCGAGGGCAATCCAATAGAGTATAAAATTATTAATTTTTACTGAAATATGTGTACAGGTCTTACAAACATTGTTTTGTAACAATATGTGTTACTCAGTTTTCTCGTGGAGGAAAAAAAGTCTTTTTCTCTTTTACTTCACAATTAATTCAGTATTGATCCGATAGCAAATATTGAGCTTTGCCATTGTTTATGAAATCTTCAAAATTGCTAGGGAACCTTCAAAGGCAAGTAAGGTTTCCTTTAAGGGCATTTTAGCTATTTGGTTGAGAGTTAACAGACTGCAGCTGTTGGAACATTGTGATCTAGTCTGAGTGATAAAGTGAAGCAGTATAGTTCATGGCGATAAATGACACCTGCAGCAACGTTATCAGCCAACTAATATTAAGAACGTATTCAAGGGTGCAGTATCATTTCTCAGTACTTGACAACCAGGCCCCAAATATTTTCTAATGTTTATTAGCACTGTATCAGTTGATAAAAAGGTGGCTTTGTTGGTTTCATAAGTACTTTTCCTCAGGACCATAACATACAGCTGCTTCCAGCAATGTTTAGAATGTGCAAATTTTGTGAAATTATAAAATCTTTAGAATGAGTTGTATGTATTTACTGAATATTCCATAAGTCCTTATAGGCTTACAGTGAGAGGCATGTCCATTCATTAAAACATTAATTTTATTGTATTGTTTCAGTAATAGTAATTAAAATGATCAGAATATTTTTAAAAGAGAAAGAAATACTAATTGTATAAAACTGAACATTTTGATTTGATGTTAATAACTTCTATATTGGGCTTGTCTGGTGGCTCAGCTGGTAAAGAATCCACCTGCAATGCTTCCATAACGGGCTTCCTTGGTAACTCAGCTGGTAAAATACCCATCTGCAATGCAGAAGACCTAGGTTCGATCCCTGGATTGGGAAGATCCCCTGGAAAAGATCTGGCCAAGATCTGGCTTGGAGAACACAGCCAATGGGGTCAAAAAGAGTAAGAAACAACTCAGCAACTTTCACTTTCATTTTCACTTTTTTCAGTTTCTGTATTACCACTGGTTAATAACGTTCCAAATTGTTCAACAGTCAGAGAAAATATGTAAAATTCTCATTAAATTAAATAAATTCTATTGGGAGTTTGAGATTGACATGTACACACTGCTGTATTTAAAATAGATAACCAATAAGAATCTACTGTACAAAAAATTAATTTTAAAAAGATTTAAAAAATCCGTATGACAAAAATAGCAAACACTTCAGAAAAAAAAAAGCTTTTCAAAATTATATGGTCAAAATCTTAATTGAAAATAAGGATCCATAATGACCCTGAAACACAGGTTAGGATCTTCATTCAGTTCTGGATACTCAGTGACTTTGGGTAAGTGTTTGCTTTCAGACTTCCCCATGCCTAGGCTGATTTTCCATGCCACTCTTCATACTACAAATTAGCTCATGTTAATGCAAAATTTTGAAGGTGTGCCTTTGTAGGTTATAGCAGCTTTTCATACAGTATTTCTCTCTGAGTTGCAAATATCTATGCCTTTTTCTTATTCTTTCTGGCATGCTTCCAGCTCCTTAAATCAACATTGGTAACAAACAAAGCTCAAGTCTCTATTGGTGGTTAACAATGTGCCTTCTGATGTACTCTTGTGCTAGAGATAAAGATTTTGCCCTACAATTTTTATCGCATGTACACCCATGACAGATTCATGTCAATGTATGCCAAAACCAATACAGTACTGTAAAGTAAAATAAAGTAAAAATAAAAATTAAAAAAAAATAAATTACTTTAAATTATTTCTGTTAGCTTGTCTCTTTTTCCATTCTCTCAATTGAATAATGATTTTTAATGATGTTTCCTTGATTACTCATATATACCCTATATTTCCTGGAAAAAATATAGTCAAACTTACATACATACTTTTCTTTGTTTTGTTTGCCTACATTTTGTGAAATACGATTAGGTAGTAATAACTAATTATGCAGATAGTAAGTATAAACCATGTGGAAGATAGGAAGTATAAACCATGTACCAAACATCAAAAAATCCTTAAATAAATATTTGTTTTTGGTTTCTACAACTCATTCTAGAATGACAGTTCAAATGCAGAGGAAGTCTTTAGTTAACAAAATTATTAATATTCTGTTTTAGGCTTGAAAGAAAAAAAATGAGGAGTCCCAAAACATATATAATGATTAATCTCCCTAAACACAATTGCCTACTTTGGGGATTAGACTAAAATTTATTTTATTTTGTCTTTAAGCTATCTTAATTGATACACCAATTATCATTTAGATATTAACTGAAACTCTATGAGTAAAAGTCCCAAACTGCTCTGGCAAGTCCATTAGGAATCAGTTTTTCCTTTTTCGTTGTAAGATGAATGCATTTCAGCTTAATCAGTTTACAAATGCGGAACTGAGGTTATAAAAATAAAATACAGCCTCTAGTCATTTCTCCTCAAAGAAAGAACCCCTTAGGGCAATCTGTCAGTTTACACTGCAGTTAAAAAAAAAGTTTCAGAAGCATCAGTCTCCAAGTAATAAGTACATAAGAAACTATAATATAAAACCTGTATCATAGAATTACCTTGATTTATGTGAGTAGCATAAATAGAATTACCTAAGGGGATATGCACTGCAATTGAAACAAAACCAAAAAACTGCTGTCTCACACTGGGTCTCACCATAGTATGCAGCGAAGGGGCTTTGCTCAAGAGGATTATAAACTTACTTTAATGAAAATTAGCAATTTATCTACTTCATTTTGAACCATTGACTTTTGTTTACATTTTTGTAATTGCTATGGTTGTGTTGATATAATTGCCATCACTGCAGATGGTGACTGCAGCAATGAAATTAAAAGACGCTTACTCCTTAGAAGGAAAGTTATGACCAACCTAGACAGCATATTAAAAAGAAGAGACATTACTTTGTCAACACAGGTCCATCTAATCAAAACTATGGTTTTCCCAGTAGTCTTGTATGGATGTGAGAGTTGGACTATAAGCTGAGCGCTGAAGAATTGATGCTTTTGAACTGTGGTGTTGGAGAAGACTCTTGAGAGTCCCTTGGACTGCAAGGAGATCCAATCAGTCCATCGTAAAGGAAATCAGTCTTGAATATTTATTGGAAAGACTGATGTTGAAGCTGAAACTGCAATACTTTGGCCACCTGATGTGAAGAGCTGACTCATTGGAAAAGACCTTTATGCTGGGAAAGATTGAGGGCAGGAGGAGAAGAGGATGGCAGAGGATGAGATGGTTGGATGGTATCACTGACTCAATGGACATGAGTTTGGGTAAACTCCAGGAGTTGGTGATGGACAGGGAGGCCAGGCATGCTGCAATTCATGGGGTCACAAGGAGTCAGACATGACTGAGCAACTGAACTGAACTGAACTGAAATGCCATGGTGAAAGTGAGGAAAAAAAGACCAAACCACATTTTCAGAATATTAGAGTATTCTGAATATAGAGTGATATTTTATTAAAGATGAATAATAAATTGATTTGACTGGCCACTAAATCATTTTTAATTGTACATGATAAGATGTGCTTTATAATAAGAGACAACAGAGAGTGAGAACAATGGCTAAAGATGAATGGTGCTGTACAGACGGCTGATTATCTTTGATAGGTTCTTCTTTATTCTTCTCTAATTTTCTTATTCATAATTTAGATTCATTAAAAATGCTTGATATTATTATATTATTGAATAAAAATTATGTCTATAAAAATGATATTGCCTGGATTAGAAGAAAAGTTGAAAACGTGATGAGTACATCCATAATCACCTTTTCAACATCATAATAAAAGTTCTCCATAAATGTAAACTTCAATATAACAATTAGATGAAGCCTATAGTAATTATGAAAACCAGAAAGGAATTATATTCATGCAACAAATTTGATCAGTTTATACAATTGAAATTATATTCTATGTTAAAAAAAATCCCTGAAATAGTTTCAGAATATATAGAACTTGTCCTGATGTTTGAAGATACCTAAGAAAATATGTTTTAAAAAATTCCATGAGACAAAATGCTTCTTCTATAGTCCCAGTGGTTATATAACAGTTATAAAACTCTTTGCCTCAAATACAAAACCATGGAATTCAATAAGACAAAGTATGTTCAGGCATGTGCCCGCATTCTAAGTTCCTCAGTCTACCTAACTCTTTGTGATGCCGTGGACTGTAGCCTGCCAGCCTCCTCTGCCCATGGGATTCCCCAGGCAAGAAAGTGGGTTACCTGCCCTCTTCCAGGGAATCTTCCTCACCCAGGGATCGAACCCTCATCTCTTATGTCTCTTGCATTGGCACTGGGTTCTTTACCACTAGCACTGCCACATGAGAAGTATGTACATCTGTGAAATATGTACAGGCATATCTTTTTATTTTGCACTTGGCTTTATTGTGCTTCACAGATATTGTGTTCTTTACAAATTGAAGGCAAATGTCAACCCAACACCGAGCAAGTCTGTTGACACTGTTTTCCAACAGCGTTTGCTCACTTCATGAGTATGCCACATTTTATTAATTGCTTTAATATTCCAAATATTTTCATCATTATTACATCTGTTATGGTAATCTATGGCCAGTGATCTTTGACTTACTACTATGAGTCACTGAAGGTTCAGATGATGGCTAGCATTTTTTAGCAATTAATTATTTTTAATTAAAGTATGCATATTATTTAGACCTAATGTTATTGAACAATTAACAGGCCACAAGTGATGTAAACATAAGTTTTAACCATTGGGAAATCAAAAAATCTGTGTGACTCAATTTATTGTCTTGTCGTTTACTTGCTCGGTCATGTCTGACTGTTTGCAACCCCATGGACTGCAGCCCTTCAGCTTTCCCTGTCCTTCACTCTCTCCTATAGTTCCAACTCATGTCCATTGAGTCAGTGATTTCATCCAAGCATCTCACACTCTGTCCCCCAACAATCACTTTATTACTGTGTTCTGGGATTACTGAACACTGTAATTACTGTGGATTGGGATCAAATCCACAATATGTCCATTTTATGTGTGTAATGAGTTAAATATCAACATAAACTATTTAGGAACACTAATAAATCACTCTATCTTTGAAAAGAATAGTAATCTAAAATGCTCAACGATATATCTTAGGATAATATAATTCATTAGACTGTTTTATTATACAGATATGTAAATTAATATATGTATATAAATGGCATCTAGACAATTATATGAAATGATTTATACAAAGTTTTGCAGATAAATAAAGGGCACACTTTTTCTACATTAACATTAATAATTAAGTAAACCACAGCATTTCAAATTAATCTGAAAACAATATTGCTGCTGTTTGAATCACTTCGACTCTTAGGAAGGTGCCGCTGACCACTATATACAGGATAGTGAGAACAAGAAGTTGGGATGAAGGCATGATTAGGAAGACATTAAGATCAAGTGGTCTGGAAACAAGATAGTAGCTGTCATAAAAAGTGATGCATACTAGACATATTTTGAAGATAAACCTAACTTGATTCCTTAAATGATTGAAGGTGAAGTGTCAGAGAAATAAGGGACAAATGGCTTTGCCTGGCTTAGAGAATCAAGTCTAATCTTATTATAAGCTATAGATTGTACAGCCGCTTGGCCAATCTCAGTTCCTCTTCTCTTGACTTGAAGCATTAGACCCCAACTTTACTTGTTTTTCACTTCCCACATTGCAACCTTAAATCTTTAGCATAGTATTTCTCAAACGCTTTTCTTCAGTTCTTGTCCTGGCTGTTTTTGCCATTATGGAATCATATTGTATGTCTCAGCTTAAATGTTCTCTTTCATAATGACTTGCATGAAATGAAAAAGTGAAACTGTTAGTCTCTCCGTCATGTTCGACTCTCTGCAATCCCATGGACTACAGCAGAAATTAACACAACATTATAAATCAACTATGCATGTGTGCATGCTCTCACTTCAGTTGTGTCTGACTCTTTGTGTTTCCATGGACTGTAGCCCTCCAGGCTTCTCTGTCCGCGGAATTCTCCAGGCAAGAACACTGAGGTGGGTAGCGATTCCCTTCTCCAGGAGTTCTCCCTGACCCAGAGATCGAACCTGGGTCTCCTGCATTGCAGGTGGATTCTTTACCATCCGAACCACCAGGGAAGCCCAAATGAACATCTTATAAAGCACAAGCCCCACTTACTCCCTTCTACCTTCCACCAGAATCATTCTGCATTGCAGCATATTACCTGTTTTCTTTGCAATACTTTAAATTTGGGAATCTTTTATTCATAGGTTTGTTTTCTTATCTTATTTTGTCTGTCTCACTGAACTGTAGAAATTTTCATGAAGGCAGGAACTAACTCTGAATGAATTAACTTCTAATGCAATTTGGGCACCTATTGAAAACCTGGGTTATAACTGAACCTCAGAAAACATGTAAATAAGTGAGTAAATACAGTAAAAGGAAGACTAACATCTCTTCCTGATTTATTTGAAAATAGCTAATTAGTAATAGGGTAAAGCCTTGCTTTGTGAAAGAGAAATTTTAGTCTCATTAGAACTTAGAACTCAATTTAACTATAAAGAAAAAGAAACACACCAAGACATGTCAAGACATGTCAAAACGTGACAGTGTTGCCCCTCAACTGGATATCATTCACTAATCCCCCTCATATACACTGTCTTCTGTGCCATGAAAAGTCAATTCAAATAAATAACATTCAGATTTCCTTATGGAACTTGGTTAAAGATTGGGAAAGGAGGACATCAAGGCTATATATTGTCACCCTGTTTATTTAACTTATATGCAGAGTACCTCAGGTGAAGTGCTGAGGTGGATGAGTCACAAGCTAGCTACAAGATAGTGAAGCCTGGAATGCTGCAGGCCATGGGGTTGCAAAAGTTGGACATGACTTAGAGACTGAACGAAAACAAGAAGAGTTCCTCCCTCCTAAGGTATCCTTTCTGATTTATCCAAAGTTGTATACCTGCAGACATTAAAGACAGAGGAGGAGAGTTAGGCTGGTGTGTATATTCCCTCAGTTTGCTCTATTATGCTACTACACACTGTTTGCATTTCTCAATAAATTCTGTCTTCAGGTCCTGATAATAGATTTCTCTCTTGTCTCTTTAGCATAAAGGCAATATGGGCACCTCTTTCTTAAGAGGGCTAGACCTTTACTCTAACATGATACTTTCTTACCCCAACTCAGTTCAGTTGCTCAGTCGTGTCTGACTCTTTGCGACCCCATGAATCGCAGCACGCCAGGCCTCCCTGTCCATCACCAACTCCCGGAGTT